>JAZHYW010038117.1:0-60643 GCA_037355805.1 Ixodes ricinus
CCAGCGTAGCTACGTTCGGTTACGTATTTAACTCTTGGCCATATTGTGGCTTAAAATCATGGTTGTCAGTTATCCTGCTGAAGCTTTATCACAGAATCCTCATGGAAACGCTTTTCTGTCCTCCTAAGCAAAGTTTAAGCAGTCCGCGACAGAGGAAAGGGCAACATTACGCATGTGCTTCCTAACACCGAATCAAGTGCATGAGGAAGTCGCACTTTGAATCATGGCCAGATCGGCAGTTGCCGATCTGTTCTGCACAAGCCCCAACATGGCGGCGCCCACCTTTAATGTCGGGAACGGGTGACGATACACTAAGCGCAGCTCATTTAGTGGCTCTGGGGGCGCAGTAAGCTACGCTTCATGCACATCTTGGTGTTTAAAATGACGGTTGTCAGGTATCTGAAGGTTTATCTGAAATCACAGCTAGAAACGCTTTTCCGTCCTCCACAAATGATTAAACGGTTCGCGACAAAGCAAGCAATACGTAGGCTTCCTGACACCGCGCTTTTTTGAATCCTGGCAGTCAGCAGATTGTTGATTGTCACTAATCACCAAGATGGCGGCGCCCACGACAATATCCTGGAGGAAAAGTGCCGATACTCTAAGCGTAGCTCATTTAGCTCACAGGCTAAAGCCGAAGTGCGGTGGGGGATCGTTGGCCGAGTGTGTGTGGCTCCGCTGAATCAGAGCACGTGCCAGAAATGCTGAAGCGCAAGCTCCGTTCCAAGGCTCGCGAGCTCGCGCTGCAGAACCTGTAGGGACTAGGGTGCCTTTATGTGCGACTTTAGCTTGGGGTGATGACATCTGGCCATTGTTTCGAACGCTTATTTATATTTTTTGCTCTGAAGCGCGTGAAAGGCAGTTCCGCCGCACGCGCTCGTGGCGCTGACTGGCAACTCGGCGACATTTTGTTTCCTGCGATTTCTTTGTATTTTTCCTGTGAGCGCGTGCTGTCGGCATCGGGTACTACAAACGATGGCATTACCCTAACCAGAAGGACATTGAGGCACCTAGTAGAGGACCAGGCCCCTCGATGTGTTTGCGTTGGTCTTTCAAGTAACGTCGTCATGCGCCGGATGCACGAGGCGCCGTTTCTCGAGCGGCCCTTGGAGGCAAATGGCGGCCCAGCGCCTCGATGAGCCGGTCGCTTGAAAGCGAATGGCGGCGGAGCACCCGCTCGTGGCGCGTGTCTTGCTGCGTTTCCGCAACAGTGGTTGGCGGTACTTGTAAAACGCCTTTATCAGGGGCTTTGTAGGGACTCTGGGTTCAGTCGCCCATCTGCATCCACCTCCCCGGTCGTGCGATCGTGTACCACATACTGCGTAATGCACGTTAAGATCCCAGGCTGGCTGGTTGTACTGCACTTTTTGTAATCGTCAACGGGTAACAATGTCGCCCTACGAAACTGCTGCTCTCTAAAAACTAACGACAAATTTTGAATGCGCCGTTACATTGCGTACAATGTGTGTTTGCGTGTTCGCGTTCTTTTTTTTTTTGTCTACATCTTTGATATGCGGCTCTCAGATGTGATGAAACAGACTATAGATGTCGGACTTCTTGAAAAATGTTACATAACTAAGAAATGGCACGTGAACAAAAGAATAAAATTGCACATAATAAGAATGACTGAAATACTAGAATTGATTATAATTGTGTTTTCAAAGTTTTGAGCGCACCAAAAGCTATAAAGCGAGCTTGATGCTTTGGAGGGTGGGCTTGCTCACTGGAAGTGTAGTTCGGGAAGTATGCTCGCACTTGTATGTTCCGCTTCGCTCGCACGAAAAAACCAAATACATTGCATGGTACTGTGCTCATACTTCGTGGTCTCCCGTTGATGGACTACAGGTAAAAGCCACGGGCCACCAGGTCCAATCACAGGCCACTTAGAAATTGCGTGGTATTTCGCTTCGATGCACGCTGTCGGTGCCTCTGTCTAGAGTGCTAATGGGTGTATGGGTAGTACAGTGGTTCGAGATTGGAACAGCACTGAGCGACTCATCAATTTTACATCGCAAAGAAAGCCACGACATACAGACTTCGGTGGCAAGCGTCGATGACTATAGAAATGATGCAGCGCTTTTTGGTTCGGAGCATTATTCGTCCACCCCTATTCAATGTTAAGCATGTTATAGTTTAGCGTGTAACGTGATTGGACCTGGATGGCCCGTGGCTTTGGCCATTAGTCCATCGTAGGATGAGGACAAAGTATAGTTGAAACAAAGCTGACCTTCTGGGTATATGTGCGATGCCGTCAGTTTTTCGCGTGATTACACGCTTGTTTTACCATTATTGTTTTCGTTTCCCACTGCGGTTGCATTTCGTGCTCTTTTGTGTGTTACATGCATTAGAGACCAGAGGTAACCCAGGAGAATTCCATTTCGCGGATTGCTTAAAACCTATGCAACTTGCCCACGTGTGCCACAAATCAATACAAAATATGTCTAAGTTTCACATGTGACCGCTTGCCTGGTAAACACGGTCATTTGTCAAGAACAATTGCGATTGTGAAATCCACGTTGGAAAAATCTCGTTCTCAGTACGCGACCGGTGGCAGGCAGTGAGTACTCATAGTCGGCGCCGAGATGATTAACAGGTGAAGTTTTCTATCAATCCAGAGTTAGAATGTTTCCTTTTTTTCGTTGTAAGCAAACAGGAGACAGCTTGCACCAAATCTGAGGGCAATAGAGTACTATGAGCATTCAAAAATAACGGCCTGAGCAGTATATTTGTGTACAAGCTTTAGCTTTTTGATGCACCCTTAACTTTCGATACGCTCAACGCTAGTGTAAAATGTTTCATTCTTCATCAGCGTACCATGTGCGTGCTTACACTATATTTTATACAACATCAAACTCTATCCGTTTGCATCTTTTTTTTATTTATGCACACCACTACTTGCGCGCATAAATCACAAAACTAAAACTGGTACAGGATGTCAGAAAACAATTTACGGGGTTCTTTTTTTTTACCGCAAAAATAAACTACGCCTCGCCTAACGCTCACTCCACTCCTCCGCCCAAAGGTAGCGCTAGGTCGCAACCATATGCCAAAGTTTCATCCCGAACGGACACCTTATTCAAAAGTTAAAAGTGGTTTCCTGAAAATTTCAATGGGAAAATGGAGCCCATTTTCGCCCGTTTCCAGTTTCTGGTGGGTTTCGTGTATTTGAAAACCCCGTCGGCCGCCATTTTCCTATTGAACTTTTCAGAAAATCACTTATAAATTTCGAATAAGGTATCGGATTGGGCTGAAACTTTGACATCTGTTTGTGACCTCTAGCGCTACCTTTGGGCTGAGAATGAGCGTTCGGCAATACCTAATTTATTGTTGCGGTAAAAAAATAAAAAAACAGTAATTTTTTGTGACATTTTTGTACATTGTTTAAACTATGTGCAAAAGCTATCCACAGACCCAGAATCTTGCCTTGTCCATTCATTGCATTTATCACTGGATTCGTATTAAAACTAATTCTTATCATTTATTGCTGTGAGTTAATTGTTAACCTCGGCATTTTTTTTATTGATGACTCCCGCACCAGTCATACTTTCGGTTTACCAAACTCAACGTCAAAACCAGAGTGTCATTTTTTGTGTTTTCCAGTCTCGTGGTTTTGGACATAATAAACACCCAGCTACCTAAATGAGACACCAGACCGCCAGAAAAATAGTTCATTTGTTTTGATTTTTTAGGTAGTTAATTCCTCAAGCTAGAATTTCGAAGCCCAAGTCTATCACGTCATTACGTTTTCCCATCCACAAAGAGCCAAACACATGCGCGACAAAAGGGCCGGCCCGTCATATTGCCACCGCAGAGCCGAGAAACCAACGCTCGGTCACGGACTTGTAGAGGATTCGCGTTCATTCTTGCACCAGACGTAACTTTTGCCCCTGCTTTCCTTGTTCTCCAAAGTGCCAGTTCATCCTCGCCCTGAGCGCTGCGACGCAGGAACCGTTCTGACGAACTTTCGAGATAGTGACGCACCGTAGATAAGCAGCTGCCCGCGACCTTGTCGAGTCACTCTCGCTCTCGCTCTCTGTTACGCTGCCGAATCGCCGCCTGCTTTACTGCTGCTTCGACGCTCTTTCTCTTTACTTATTCTGTTTGGCACAAGTTCGCCGACTAAACCTTTATTTTTCAGTTCACTGTTCGTCCTCTCGTCACCTTCATTCGCGACAATATGAATCTGATCACATTGAAATATGTGTAATTGGCCTCTGAAATCTCCGATAACGGCGCACAGGCAATTTTATAATTTTCAACGCGTCGGTGGTTTTGTTGTGCATGTGCCTCGCCGTTTGGCTCAAGACGATTTTCGCCTTTTGTTATGCCCACATTTGCTGGAGACGTGACCTCGGAGCGTAGGCAACTGGCCCCCTTGCACGAGAACTGGCTCAGCCGTTCGCGTTCCAAAGAAAGCTCGTGCAGAGAAGAAAGGGCAAGAGGACCAGGGATGTCTAATTCAAGATATAGAAAAATACCCCACTGTATCGAAGCGCCACCACACACAATTTCTCGCATTGATGTACAGGCCTGGAAGGAGATCCACCGCCATCTGTTGGTTCAGAATCACACTAGCCAAGGGTGGGGTTGCACCTTAAAGGACATTCAACTGGCTCCTTAGCTCGTCCTCTTTTTGACGCTTTCGATGATTAATAATACTGCTGCTTTCAATGGCAATAAGCTTTACGTCTTGTTTAGAAAGCTCCCAGCGCACCCCCCACATTGTTGGTTCATCGTCGCGCCACTCTCTGAACAAGTTTTCTACTTTTTCTCTGAATACCTCATCGTTCACAAGACCACTGTTCATCTTCCAAAGCGACCAATCCCGCCTTGGCATTCTAACTTCGTCACCAAGAGTGAACATAACTAAAGCGGGGTCACTGAAAGAAACAGGCAAGACAGAATAATGATCACATAACGGGACAAGCTCGAGCGAAACATAGGCCCTGTCGAAACGAGCATGACTAGATCCTTGAAGGTGTGTGGAATGGACGCTGCTTTTTGGGGAAACATGTCCGACGTCCTCCAATGAATTATCCACGACAACATCATTTAAATAAAAAGCACTTTGGTCACGAACACGGGTCATATTCGCGCGATCCTCAGACGCGCAGAAAGAATTAAAGACCCCAAGGAAAATAACAACCTTATCGTAGTTAAAATATTCACTCACACCTTAAAAAAAAAAAAAAAAAACTTGCGCTTACGTTTGCTGGTTGACGCATAGACACAAGTGATGCGCCACTCGATATTTGAAAAAGAAAAATCGCATAAAACAAAACGGTCATACGCACAAGAAAGCATAGCAGTCTCGACAATATCCAGAGACCCGACGAATAAACAAGCATCCCCCCGATGTTCCCACAGCGTGTGAGGCACACACATTAAAAAGAGTTTGGAAAGGTTGCACCATACGATCTGTCTGTTCTAGATTCTCAACTTTGGTTTCCTGAATGGCAATGATGTCCAGCTTGTTCTCGGCGAACGATCGACTAAGTTGGTACTTCCGGCGCCTCGCTGCAAGCCCGCGGACATTAAGCGTCGCAACACGTAGTGGCGCTTCTAACATCACCGCCATTCAGGAAGGGAGAGAGACGGTATGGCGCTGACCTCGGAATGGACATGTACGTACGACGTCCCGCCTCGACGCAAGCTGGCGTCTGTCCTCTGAAAGTGCCGACTCCGAGGCACTATAGGCTAACTCCGTCGCGGCCACTCACGGGGGCGGCTTGGCCGCCCTCCTGTCGTCCGCATAAATGTCCGGCTTGAAGGGACCACGTCGCTTCCACATAGGGGCCGCCTTTGAAGGCGGCTCCTCCTTCTTCTCGGTTGGGTTATTGCCGTCGTCGTCGTGCGTCCTTTTCACCGCAGAGCTGTCCGCCGAGGCGTCAGCGTCGGCCATAGGCACGTCGTCGGGCCGCCCCTCACCAGCGTCGTCCCTAGCGGCAACCTCTGCACCAGGCGGTGCAGACGTCTCCGCCGACGGCAGCTGCCGTGTCCCAGCTTGCTTCGTCTTCTCCGCCCTTGGTGCCGCGTCATTCGGTCCCGAGGCCCCGCCGCCTTCAGGTGCAGGGGTGGCGCTCACCCCAGGACTCTCGTTGCTCGGAGAACTCTTGGCGGCCTTTTTGGCCCTCAGCCTCATCCATGAAGAGCTCAGATTTCTCCAAGCCCCCCACGGGCGCAGCAGCCGCCGCGTATGACCGGACGCACTGGGCGCCCTGATCTCCGAACCGGCGGCAGACGTTGCACCTCGGGACACGGCACTCCTTGCGGATGTGCCCCATCCGCTGGCACCGGACACAGAGCGGTGCCCTGCCAGGGACGACGATGAGGGCCAACTCGCCGCCCACACGAAGCTGGTGCGGGATGTCGTCCAGTGTGACTCCAGCCTTGAGACGAAGCACCGCCGTGCGCATCATGGTGCCGACGCTCTGGCAGCCGTCGACGCGCCACTCCTTCCTGGCCACCTCGGTGACCTTGCCGTACGGCGCCAGTGCCCCCTCACATCGTCGTCGGCCACGTTGAAGAGAAGCCAGTGCAGCTTGACACGTATATGTCTTGGTGGCAGTGGTCGACGACGACGCAGCGGCGGCCCTTGACCGTCAGCTCCGGCGATTCCAGGATCTTCTTCTTTCCCAAGGCAGGCTTAAACGTTACCGCCCACACGTGGTTCATCTGGTACATCCCGAAGGCAGAGACCTCACGGAGCGCACCCAGACAAACCAACACGTCGCCGAAATCTCTGACGCGGTACGGCCGCCCTTTCATGTCCGCATGCAAAAAGACGGTATTTAAAAAACTGACCCGGTTGGCAGAGGAGGCAGCTTAACCTGGTAATCTTCATTATCGGTAGCCCTGATACCGCGGCCGGCGTGGGCCACTGACACCGCTCCTTCGGAGCCAGACATCTCACGTCCGTACGCTTCGGCGGCCGGAAATGGCACTCAGGCCACCGATCCCCACGAAGAGTTCATATTAAACCATGGGAAGCGTTTGCAATTGAATGGTGGACGCCTCCTGCAGAGATTGGTCGCAAGTGTGCATGCTCTGCGTTTTTGAGTGGCGAGGAGGAAAAGCAGGAGGAAAGACAGAGGCGTTTGCAGACGATCAACGCTTTCGTCAGCTCCTCGTAGCTGGTATTGCAAACGCGGCCCATGAACCACGTGACACCGATCGATCAGTTGGGAACTCTCTGTAATACAGGCTCTCTAGGGCACGAGCAGACCTTGCGTCGCAAGTAAAGCCCCGGTGTTAGCTTCCTGAGGGCCTATTCTAATGACCAGAGTGTAAGAAGAGGATGGCCACGGGGACACGAGCTCGAGGCCCCTCATCGACTCAAGATGCTTTCGATTCACGTCATTTAAGCTCTTGTAAATATTGTAACTTGAAACGCGATGTAGAGAAATCGTCCCTTACATATTGGTGACCCGAGACCAAGCGACTCCCGACTCAACCAGCTACGCTGCTTCTCGATTTTCTCGTGAGATGAGCGACAGCTTCCAATCAGCACCATCAGCCTGTGCGACGACAACGGCCCAACAGGGACCCCACCAATCCTGGGGTCGGCGACAACGTCAGCCAAGTTCCCGAACTGCTGGTCATCAGACTCTGAGCTGTGGTTTTTGACGGCGGAGCCAATATTCAGAAAACACAGAATTGTATCCTCCCAGACGAAGTTTGATTGCGCTGTCTCGGCTCTTCCGCAAGCAACAGCGGCAGTGGTGAGAGATGTACTGCGCTCCCCTCCCGTCGAACAACCGTACGAGAAGCTTCGAGCATAGCTGGTTCGACGCACAACCGAATCAGAGCCACGCCGACTTCAAAAGCTGTTGACCTCCGATAAGTTGTGCGATTATAAAACCACCGATATCCTTCGACGAATGGAACAACTCCTTGGAGACAAAGCCAGCACCATGGATACATCTGTTCTGAGGGAGCTTTTTAGGGGCGAAGCTCCTTAGGGTCTAGCCTTGTCCGTCCGTCCGTCCGTCCGTCCGGCGTCCGTGCTCACATCGATTGCCATCCCATCTGTCTTCTTAAAAAAAGAAAAAAATGTTTGCGCAGTCAACAGGATTCGAACCTGTGCGGGGAGACCCCAATGGATTTCTAGTCCATCGCCTTAACCACTCGGCCACGACTGCGGGACGAGTACGGGGCTCTGAGATGTGGTAGTAACTCAAGAGCTGGGGTTTCTGTCATGGATGAAACGTTGCATGTAGCCGCTCAACGTCTATACAGGAGAGGGCGCTGTGGTCAAATGCGTACATAATCGCGTTAAACTTTGCATGCATTGGCTCAACGTTTATAGACGAGAGGGCGCTGCGGTCAAATGCTGAACTGCGTATATAACCACGATCCATACCACACATTCTCTTTCTGACATGGACCGTCGACTTAAGCGGTGGAGATGCGTTCCCACGGCTTCTAGCGGATCCAAGCTGATCCGCTAGAAGAACCACTCGCTCTGCATTTCACCGACCATAAAGCAGTAGTAATGAAGTCGAAACGCAACCCGGAACTCAGCACTACCTATCAGCAATAAAAAAATCAGCACCATCAGCACTACCTATGAACAAAATCAGTATCATCAGCACCACCAGAGCTTCGCCCCAATCAACATCATTCACCACGTGGAGATGCGGTCATTCTTTTGTCCAACGCCTCTTAACCCAAGTAAGCATGATATTGAGCACGTCAACGACAGATTTGATCGACACACTAGCTCGCATGGCAGACCAGATCATGGATGTCGGGGGTCATGGCCTTTCTGTACTGCAGCAGGACTCACCATCACCACGTCCACTGTCGACCGAGGTAAGCACTCAACTCTGCCCAGATTTTGGACTTCAACAGTCGCTTGGAGGCTAGAGTTGACCAACTAAGTCAAGAGCTCTGCAAACTGAAGGTGCGACCGTTGCAGTCTCCGGAGGCTGAAGAAAATTCGCTTCGACACAATAGGAGTTCACCCGACGAGTACCCCGAATCGAAAATATGCTCTGGGCAGATAGGTTTCAGAGGTCAAGAGGATGATCACTGAAGTGATGCGATTTGTGGCACTGGTAATGACAGTGCCAGCGTCAGCGGCATCGGCTGAACAGAGTTTCAACGCACTCCGGCGTATCAAGAATTACCTCCGAGCTACCATGTCACAAAAGCGACTGACTCAGGTGATGCTGCTGCACGTATATAGTATGTGAGCAGCAATCCTTGATCTCAACTCCATCACGAGAAAGTTTGCGTCGAGGACGGTGTAACGACGAACCGTTTTTGGGCACCACTAAGCTCTTCCTTATTTCACGCTGTTTAGAGACATCAACATGGGGGAAAATATTTCCTCAACAGCCCAAAAGCGGAAGGCCATATATATTAATTCTAAATAAACGTTTGTGAGTGTTTCGTCTTTATAGGTCCATATTGTCCTAACTGTTTAATCCCCCTCCCCCATTTCCGTTGCACCCCCCCCCCCCTCCAAAATGCTTTCGACGCCACTGAATACAGCACCTTTCGACGAGAGCTTTTGGCCATCTACCTCGCAATCAAGCCCTTCCGCTACTTCGTTGAGGGCCGAAACTTTTACGTGCTGACTGACCCCGAGCCATTAACTTATGCTCTAACTTCCAACAGTATTACGCATTCTTCACGAGAGGTGCGACACATGGCCTACATTTCTGAATTCACGACCGACATCCGCTTTGTGAAGGGCACCAACAACTCTGCGGCCGACGCGCTCTCCAGGATTGGCGTGAACCAATGTTCCTCCAAACATCCTGTGGTTTCTTACGCAGAGCTTGCAGCAGCCAAACGCGTTGATCCCGAACTTGCACGCCTCAAAGAAGGATCAGCGACTCTTGCATTCGAGGACATCCGGATGCCCGACTCCGACATCACGGTCACATGTGATATGCTAACAGGACAGCCCCGTCCGTTCGTCCCAACCAATTTAAGTCGGGCGGTCTTCGACTCACTTTACAACTTATCCCACCCTGGAATAAGAGCTACTCAGCGTCTACTTGTGGCAAGGTTCATCTGGCCACGTATCAACGCTGACGTATGGAGTTGGGATAAGACCTGCGTGCAATGCCAGCGCTCGAAGATTCATCGGCATACCATTACACCACTGGGAACGTTTGACCCGCCAGACGCACGTTTCAGCCAGATCCATATTGACGTAGTAGGACCGCTTCCTCCTTCTCACGACTACCGCTACATCTTGACAGCTGTGACTCGCTTCACGCGGTGGCCCGAGGTTGCCCTAATGAGGGACTTCACAGCTCAAATAGTCGCCCGCACGTTTATCGAAATGTGGGTGAGTCGGTTTGGCGTCCCGCAGACTATTACTACTGGCCAGGAACGGTAATTCGAATCGTCGCTGATTCAGAGCCTCTCCTCTTTCCTCGGAGTTATACACATACCCACAACAGCTTATCACCCAATATATAACGGAGTGGTTGAACGCTTTCACCGCCCACTCAAAGCAGCGAACATGGCACAGCCGAACAGCCTAACGTGGACAGAAGCCCTCCCTCTGGTCATGCTGGGAATCCGAACAGCCTTTAAATCCGACATCAACTGCAGCGCAAGGAGTTGGTTTATGGCAGGTCACTCAGTCTGTCAAGAGTATTCCTCCACCCATCAACTGACACTGGGCTAGAAAGTGCAGAAAACTATGTTTAGCGACTGCGCGTCCTCATGCAGCGCCTGGGACCTACCAACACTATCCTCCATTCACCCCTAAGCTGAGACTGCGGTGGAAGCTATACGTTCTCGTTGGACCAGTCATAGGCCTCTCTTTCGCCACGTCAGTCACTCTATTGCCCATACCCACGCGCAGAGAGCAGGGTCAGGTGATAAGAGGGAGGCAGCTGATTGGTCCGGCGGGCACGCAGATCCCACCGTAGTCTCAGCTTAGGGGTGAACGGAGTATAGGGTGCCTTCCACATGATACTCCTCTATCTCGAGTGGTATTCTACTCTGCACGCACGTCCTCTTGAGACAATACCGCGTCAAGAAGCTACCATAGTGGCTTCTATAGTCCGTACGACGGACCGTTTCGAGCCCTACGACGCGACCGAAAGGCTATGACGCTGCTAGTCAACGGTAAGGACAAAGTCGTTTCGTTAGACCGAGTGAAGCTCGCACATCTTGATACCGACTTTTGCGTGTCAACAGAAACACTAGACCAGGTAGCTCGTCAAGTTAGTTACCGTTCCGACAACTCCCAATACATGTGTCGCGACAGACATCACGACTCTTCACCACACCGGACATCTGAGACACAGAGACGCTCGTCACCTCCAAATCTTCACTAGTGGGGGAGTACTGTAGTGACCAGCCGGAGAGGAAGAAGAGGATGGACACGGGACACGAGCTCGAGGCACCGACATCGACTCAAGATGCTTTCGAACCACGGCATATAAGCTCTTGCAAACATTGTAAATTAAAACGCGATGTAGAGGAAACGTCCCCTACACTGTATTATAGAGTGTCCAACTGCTCGATCGTGGTTACGGGGTTTATGGACCGCGTTTCCAATACGAGCTGCGAGCAGGTGACTAAAGCGCTGATCGTCTCCGAACGTCTCCGCCTTCCCACCTGATTTCCTCCTCGCGACACGAACACGCAGCGCATATGCATTTGCGACAGATCGCGACAGGAGCAAACGCTCCCCATTGTTTTAGATGGGCCCTCTCTTCAATCTAGGCTCTCTATTCTGCCCCAACGAAGGTGAAGCCCCCATCCGGAAGCAACGGCGGCGGCGCACAACTTCTCGGACGACGGCCCCCATTGTATTTTCCTCTATCCGACAGGAGGCGTTGCTTTGGAATGCGAGCAACGCCAATAGAAAGCACGCGCAATGCGCACGAACTCTGAAGATGGCACCGGCCGGAAGCCCTTTTCTGGAATTGGCGACGTGCGCGACCGAAAGCGTCGCTGTGGTCGGCCTTCCACGATTGGCCGAACGCTGACTCAGAAAAGGATTTATCATCGACGTAAATAAGAGGAATGAAAGAACTTTAATTTTGACGGTGTTGGCAGTGTTCCTTTGCGAGCGCAATGATTTCAAGCTTCCACCATGCTAGTTACAAACACCATCGAACTTGTTGTTCGCAAGGTAATGACGTCACAAGGGGGAACCGTAGGAGGGCGCCATCAAAACATCTCGGCGCTAATAGGGCTGTAGCTCTCAAGTGTGGGCAGCGCCTCTGGCGAGCAAAATCGAATATTTCTAGGGAGCATTTCGGTAGCGCGTCATTGCGCTTTTTCGCCCTGCTCGCGGACGCTAAGCTGGCAGAATAATTCTATTGGTGGATAAAAATGTTCGGGAGAACAGAAGAACAAAAAGCTAGAAGAAAAGCACGCTTAGCGTCTTGGCACGACAGCACGAGCTACATTTCTATTTTGTTTATTTAAACCTTTCTTAGTTCCTTCAGACGCTCTCTTAGGGCACGTGAACAAATGCTGCCGTACGCTTGTAATACCCGACTAAAGACCTGTCCAAACCATGGAGTTATTACAACAAACGCTAGAGGCTCAGCTGGCGCTAGTGTCTACGGGACTTCCGGTTGCAAATTGAAGCAGACAGCATACAGTCTACATTTCCAGCCTCCCTGTGTATTCCTATGGGAAAACGCGCGTGAATTTTGTCTCTTCGCCGGAAAATAACATCAATAACTTTTGTCATTTCAGTTGTACCGGATAGTATGTGCCTTTATTGGTATTGTGAAAGTGTAATTGCTTTAGCAGGGTGTGACATCTGCGCCAATTGCGCCATTTTGATACAGACCCAATTTTCTGAGCCTAGTTGCGCCAAAAACGCGAAATCGGTCAAAATTGCGCCATACTGCGCCAAAGTAACTTAAACTTAAAAAAAAAAAAAAAGTTTGCGGCGACGTTACAATTAGCGGGAAACGAGAGCTTGGTTGCCAACATTCAATCTCGTCGTAATAAAGTACACGGCACGGGTACAGGGTGGTGCAAGCAACCGCCGGTTTCGAAGATTTCAGCTGTAGTACCCTTCTATACTTATGACGTGATCTTCTCCCGATTTTCTTACTACTTTCCGCTGTCATTTGTGACTGCATGCTAACGGTGCGCTGTCACGCGATCTCGCTGTCTGGCGGCGGGAAGTACGACGCACAGGCTATCAAGATGAGCAAACTTAAGCATTCCTTTCGTTTTGAGAGTAAACCTTTTCTTAACAGTGCTATTCAGCGCCCTTATTGTGTAATTGTTCATTCGTGTCCGTAATCTCGTCAAAATGGACGGCGACGTCGCCGTGAGTATTTTCGGTTATCACACACGTGCTTCCAGTGCGTGAGCAATTGAATGAATCGGTCACACACCGGTATTTAGCGTGTATGTGCTGCTCATAGTTTTTCTACCAATTCACTAACCTTGTAACTCACGTTTGTGGGGAGTTTTTTTTTTTTTTTTTTTTCTATCTGCACGTGCTTTTTAAGAGCGTCCGATCGATGTCTGGTAGTAAACCGTGCTTCCCTGTTCATGCTCTCGAATCACCGCTTTAAAAAGTTGTGCACTATAATTGCGCTTTGGTACCAGTTCGTATAAGGTCGAGGTACCTGTTGCCCACCTAACTTTGCAGCAAGCCTGTGTTTTCTGCCCTCATCTATGCGCATAAAACTCGCGTTTGCCTTTCCCCTTTTTTTTTATATTTTATCTTGGTGCGTATCGGCGGTGATGACTTATTCGGACCAGGGTGGACAAAAATAACGATTAAAAAAGAAAAATTTGATTTATCTGATTTATATCATATTTTTTTATGATTTAAATTGCTGATAAGCTGCTCTAACATTTTCTGCTCTTAATCTGCTCCAAACTGTAGACCTTTCAGCTTCTGAGTTGCTCCAAAATGCATAAACTGCTGCTCTAAAACGAGAATTTTGTGCTCGTTAGCTGCTCCAAAATCCAGATTTTTCTGCTCCAAAAATTGCTCCAGAACCTGTTTCACCTGTCTCACCCCTGCTAGTTACAGCATTTTCTTTACCACTGAACTATGCTAACTCTATTTCAGGCCCAAACCTCTGTTGCAAGGAAGGTATGTGAAAAACGAGCGACGATTCTAAGCAAACTAACGATCGAAGGGAATGTAGAGTGTGTTCACGGTTTGCTAGCATTTCGGTGGTGCTTATATATTGCTAATATATGCCCGTCCTGTCATTGGATAAAAATGACTCCGTCGTGCATCTTTACGATCGGTTACAAAAACAATCGAACGCAAAAGATAAAGCACGTGAGCTACGAAAGGTGCGTCTTTTTATTATTTCCCTGTCGGGCAGTTTTTATCGGGCACCTGCTCTCTGGCTCTCCTTATTTGCAAAGATTTGGAGCGTGCGGGTGATGATTTGAACCCAGAACAGGCATCTTCGCACATATTCATGAGCAGAAAGAATAAAGCAGTACTTATTTATTGCCAATCTGACTATATTGCGTGGCTTTCAATTTATTTTGATCGCCTGCGTGCACAAGAGTTACTTATCCAGTGTTACTGCGTAGTTCTTGCCGTCTCTCTTGGTTTTCCACATGTCCTTCGTTCGTTTGGCACGTATATCCCCCATGCTGGAAAGCGTCGACGCCGTGTTCGCGCTAACAGTGTCCGACAGTGCACATAAATACACGTACGAAGCGGTTTTAGCACCGTTTTTCATGCGACGAATTTCAGATAAAAACGCCGTAACTGACCAATTATTTCGTCTGCGTGACTGAGAAATGTTCCAATGTGCCTAGTACGTACAAATTATTCGTGATATTTGCTCTTATAATCGAGCGCAGCGAGAAAATGCACTCGCTTTTTCCCATAGAAATGCATTACCGGAAGTCAAATTTCTGACTGCTTGCGGTCTGCTTCAAAATGCAACAGCACACTAGCGCCACCTGAACCTCTAGCGTTTATTGAAATAACTCTATGGTCCAAACAGGACACTACAAAAATCGTCAGGCGACATGACTCCTGCAAAAATCGTCAAAATTGGACGCTTCAATTTTGGCGATTTTTGCAGAAGTCGTATTGCCTGACAATTTCTGTGGCCAAGCCAACACCACGGTTTTTCTCCTCGCCTCCTCCACTTTTCTTTAACGTCGATGCTCGTCAGATCTGACGTCACACGCCACCTGCCACTGGTGTTCTCCGGCGGGTCTCTGACGTCACTACCGCCGTCGTCTCGGCTGGTAGGCCTAAGATGTCTGGCTTCGGGTGGGTTTGGGAGATTTCTGCGTCAAAGCGTGCGTCTCGCTTCCCGCAGGGAAACGAAACTCACGTTTTAAGTCCCGTTTTCGGGAATTGAAAAACGGCGGAAGCCTTGAGCGATTGAGCGACAGCCAACAGAGCGTGTGAGTGGCTCTCCGGACTCACGTGATGAGCAGATCAAGGCCGCCGGGAAAAACACGGGCGAGATTTGACGAAAAAAAAAATTCGGAAGACACCTATGCACTTCTTATCAGTTGTGAATGCGAAAGCATGAATGTCCAATAGAACGCCACGGAGTGATCCGCGGAGTTTTGTGGCGCGAGTAATGTTTTCGAGTCGTGGCAGAAGCACCGGCGACGATGTGGATGAGGCGGCGCCATGTTCGTCGGCGGCGAGACGAGCAGAAGCCTCCGAGCGCGCGCCAACGTGTCCATTTCAACCGGCGTGGGGCCCGTAGTGACATGGGGTTGCGGCGGTTAGTTTTATCGGCGCGCTGGCGGCACGGACACGCAGCGCCAACTGGCGGCGGTTGTTGAAACTAACGCGCGCAGCGGCCAATGGGAGCCTCGTCGCCACGCGCCAGCCAATGGGACCTTCGGGATCAGGGAAACTAGGTGCCGTTTTCGCGCTTCAAACTGATGACGTCGGCTCGCTCCATGGGTCAGTTTAAGGGATACTGAAGCGAAACTTGAAATACACCTATTATGGTCAGAAATAGGTTTAATATGATCAATGATATCCGTAAATCATAATCACGCGTTTGTATTTTGAACGGATGGCTATATTTTTCACCCTGAGGGGCCCGATTGGGCGCGCGCTCGAAAATCAGCCATCGGAGAGCGCGATGCGTCTTGGGATATTCGGCGCATTCGTGACGTCACTTGTGCCAGACGGGAAAGGCTACGGCGTGGATGTTCTGGTTACGAGCGTTGCCACTTGGTGGCGCGTCGACGATTTACGACCTGTGACAACGTGGCCGTTTGAGATGTGCAAGGGCTGCGCGCACGCTGCACCACGGCAAGTCGGCAACCACGGCACCACTGACAAAACCAGCTCAGAGGCCGGATTCTCAAAGCGAACTTACGACGAAAAAAGTACGTACGACAAATTTGAAAGAAAACCCGTATTCTCGAAACGAAATTGTTGTAACTTTTGCGCAGGTTACGACAGAATCCTACGACAGCTCCGAAGCTGTCTTACGCACTTTTTACGATCAAATCAACCTGGCCGACAGCGTCGCTCAGTTACTTGGTCGCGACGACCAACAGACATTTATTTTTCTACGTGCTCTTCTCGCGCGTCCCGACTTCAACCAGCAAGAAAAAAAGGAAGGAGTACTTGGAACAGACCACGACGAACAAGAACGCTGGATCCACAAACACCCGAGAAGAGCTACAATTTCGGCCACGATTCCACCGACCAAGCGAGCTCCTCGGCAGAATATAGTAGGCCTAGCATCGACTCGGCGCACCGTTGCTCCGGCGGTCCTTGGCCAAGATCGTCTGCCCACGACCGGCTGGCCTGCTGAGTGGAATATGCCCGCGCGACCCTTGTGGACCCTTCCCGGATGAATAGTTTGATCCCTGAACTAAATTTCAGAGGCCAATCTTTTCACCTTGTCATCTCGATCTCCTTGTTTTCCGAGGCAGCGGTGACGAACGCTGTCGTCGAAAAGGGACTCTCATTGATTCTATCTCCTTGTTTTGTGTGATATAGAGCTCAAATAAACGCCATACGGATTACCTTCGCAACACGGTATGTGCACTTTGTTATTAGTATGCCATTTTTATTCTGACACGACGCTACGTCACTGTCGAGCTATAGCAGTTCGTGGGAGCTAAGCGATGTCGGTCCAACCTTTCTTTGCCGAGTGTCACGTCAGTATCGAGTTGCAATCGTAAAAGATCGGTCCAGAAGCGCTTATCGAAACGCGGCCTAACAGAGCGAATCCAGCACTTCGATCCAACGCGCGCGTCCGCTCCGAGTGTGAACAGGTATTTGCGTGGCTCTTGCTGACACTCTCGTAGTTCAAACGTATCTTTTTTAACGTCGACTCGCAGCAACTAATTCCGGCCGTGCCAGAAGCGTGCTCGCGTCGTGTCGCAGCAGCCGCAACGAGAACGAGCTCACTGTGGCCAACTACGCTTTGGCTTTCTCCGCCAAGGCTTTGCAAACGCGTTCAGGCCTAGGCTAATTCTGCCGGCACGCCGTATTTCCGCAGAACGGCGCTGCTCCTATGCCACAAGTGATGTCACGAGAACTTCCCACCATCCACCAGATGTGAATTTGAAATCGTTTAATTAGGTTTAAAATTAGTTCTCCTGTGTTTTACAGCGCGATATTGATATTTAAGAGGTGGTGCCTCTCCCTAGCCCATATTTATGCAAAAAGATCGACGCTAAAATTTCGTTTCAGCACCCCTTTAATGCTTTCCAATTAAAACTTTCCCGCCGGCAAAAAAAAAAAAAAAAGAAACGGCCGGAAGCGGAGCGCCGAACGATTTGTTGGAGTCGTGTCGCCTGAAAATTTTTATAGTGTCCTGTTTAGACAGGACACGACGGACCAAATCGCGATTTTCGTCCGCGGACCGTGTACCACGTGGCCGGCACGTCACTGATTCCTGTAATAGCCGATTCACACGACAGATCGCATCGCGATTTTCGTCTGCGGACCGTGTACCACGTGACCGGCACGTCACCGATTCCCGCGATCCGCGTCTCGTCAGCGGACGCGCGGACTGATAAAGTCGAGCGCCTTTTTCACTGCGTTGAAAGCGTTTGAAAAGCGTATAGTCTGGCAACAATACATACTTTTCTTGTTGTTTTTTTTGTTTCTGGATTTTTTAAACAAAAATGGCGCACCGTTGTGTTTTGTGCGTTCGCACGGGTTCCTGTACTGCTCCGGGTTCGTGTCAAGCAGTTCCCGTCAAAACTCGTCTAGCACGCCGCGGTAATTCTTGCACGTCCAATCAGGATTTCACCGAACAAGACCTCTCTTGTGGCTGTGATGTACTTGAGTGTTGTGCACGAGCGCGGAGTGCGTGAAGGCATCTTCAAACCACTGATCTTCAAACGCCCCTCCGCGAGCCCATAACTTCGTCGCTTCTACGCGGAACCCTTCTCGAGCAGGATCATGCCTGTGTCACTGACATGCTTTGGGTTAGTAAAGCTAGTGGCGCTTCGCGCAGAAGCCTATTACGGTGTTTTGTCTCGATCTGTACGTAACAGCGGCGTACGATTCTTTATCGCGGTAGCAAACGTCGATTTCTCTCATGGACAACGGTGCCACGGTGCAATGTTGGAGTTTCGCGGCACTGTGGGGTGGCGAACAGGTTCGGTCCGTCCTCGCTGGCGTCTGCTCGTCGTCTCCCTCGTGTGGATGCGCTTGGGAAGCGGACGAACCGCGGACGTGTCGTCACGTGATCAATCCGTCCGCGGATCAGTCCGTCGTGTGAATCGGCCATAACCCGCGCCTCGTCAGCGGACGCGTGGACTGATAAATTCGAGCGCCTTTTCACTCGTGGATTTATGGCGGGAGATTGACTTGAAAAGCGTTTGGTCTGGCAACGGTACAATGTTTTTTTTTCCTTTTGTTTTTGGACGATTAAAACAAAAACGGCGCATCTTTGTGTCTTGTGCGTTTGCTGGTTCATTTTTTCGTGCGATCCTTGGTTCCTCGCGCGAAAGAAACTGCAGGAACTTTGTCTGGCTGACGCAAAGCAGGTTCTGGTACTCCTCCGGGTGCGTGTCAAGAGGCTCCCATTGAAACTCGTCTAGCACACCGCGATAATTATTGCACGTCCAGTCAGGCTTTTGCCGAGCAAGAGCTTTCTTGTGGCTGTGGTGTGCTTGAGTGTTGCGCATGAGCGCGGAGTGCGTGACGGCATCTCCTAAAGCCCTCTGCGAGCCCAGAACTTCGTCGCTTTTACGCCGGACCCTGCTCGAGCAGAACCATGCCTGTAACACTGTCATGCCTTGGGTTAGTAAAGCTAGTGGCGCTTCGCGCGAAGCCTATCCCGGTGTTTCGTCTCGATCTGTACGTAACAGCGGCGTACGATTCTTTATCGCGGTAGCAAACGTCGATTTCTCTCTTGGACAACGGTGCCACGGTGCGATATTGGAGTTTTGCGGCACTGTAGGGTAGCGAACAGGTTCGGTACGTCCTCGCTGGCGTCTGCTCGTCGTCTCCATCGTTTAGATGCGCTTGGGAGACGGACAGATGGCGGACATGTCACGTGATAAATCCGTCCGTGTATCGTGGATGATCGAACGCAGCAGTGGCGCTTTATGCTCGATGCAAGCATTACATGGGCGCGTCTTGGGAGTGCTCGCGTCCCCTGGCCTAGAGAAACAAGCCTATGCTACACCACGCGTTCGTGGGAAAAGAAAAGAGCGGGGAGGGAAGGGGAAGGGGAGAGGGGGTGGGGGGTAGAGGTGAGGGAGACATTTGTCTTGCAAGTGATACAGAACTGTTTCTTCCAGTATCCTGGATAAATAGATACAAAAGAAAGACCAAAAGTCTATATGAGCCGACGTCCCCCTAAGCCAGGGGTCTCAAACACGCGGCCTGTCACTCGCTGGGACGCACACAGGCAACCGGCTGCGAGCTCCTGTTCCCATGTCTCGAGAGCAACAAATTACATAGGTCATTATCATTTGACGTCGTCTATTCATTTTCGACCGAAACATAGCTCTGCTCTTATAATTTTCATTTGCCTTGTGTTTGGTTTATTTTTTTCTTTCCAGCTGTGTGTCATTTTACGGTTATTCATCTACTATTCTCGCCTTCAAAAAATGTCCCCAGCAAAATGTAAGTATTTTTTTAGATTGCTGCTTTAAAAATCGTCAGGAAAACAGAAACTCATATGAAGAATATTTATTTTTCGAGACATGAAAAGTTCGATTAATTTGCGAGTGAATTGAGTCACGGACACGACAGTATGATTGCTCTCATGGTATATTTAAAAAAAATGTTAGCAGGTTGGCGGGGCGGCGCCATTCTAACTTTTTCTAACTTTTATTATCGCAAAAGTTAAGGCCCCAAGGTCTCCGATTTGTTCCTTTGATTCGTTTCATAAAAAGATGGAAGTTAGAGATGTCACTGGCGAAACTGCGAGTCTACAAAAAGCAGGGAGTACGAGGTTCCTTCTTTATAAAATCGTTTAGCCTCCCCTTCCGCCTTACGTTGGCCCTCGACTCTTCGGCGGTGGGCTATCTTGCTCCCACACCCAGATGAGTCTGAGACCCCTGCCCTAAGCCTAATATCGTCAAAACGAGAAATGTCATTGTGGGCGCCTCTAGCATCAAGTCTAGTAAAGAAAACTTGTAAGCCAAAAAAAAAAAAAAGATATCTCTTTTGTTGACAAGTGTTTTTTGTCGATATAAATGCCACAAACATCCACAGCCTTAACTTCTTGTTTTGATAATTTCCGGCTTAGGTGGCCGTCGGCTGATTGAGAAATTTCCTCTTTCTGTAATGCTATGTACTCAAAACTTCGCGTTCTATCCCAACCGCTATAGCGTCACATTCTCACGGAGTTTGAGCTTTATGCTTGTAGTTTTACTTCACGGGGGCTGAAAAACACGATTCTCTTTTCTGACCAACGCCCGTTATCTTGCGACTCCAGTAAAACGGACGGCACCTAGCGGGAAAACACTGAACTGGCCGGAGCAGGTCCTTTCGCGATTTCTACTCGTCAACTTACTGAAAGCCCAAACCTCTCCTGACTTCCCCGTTTCCCTTCACACCAAAGAAACACCTCGCCTGTGGCTCTGCTCTGCTATGCTCACCGTCAGCATGGCAACGACGCGTCTCCTGGATAGAAACACACGCGAACGCACATGCTGAAGCCAGCAATAGCGGAGGCTGTTTGGCGAATCCGGACGGGCCGATGCGGGGGCGGCGCTGACAGGGGAAGAGGTCGCCTGGCGAACCCTTGGTGGTTTCAATGAGGCTTGGTTCAGCAGTGCCACCGTCACAATGGCAGCTGTTGTGACGTCAATGCAAGCGCTAAAGGTTTCGGTTTTGTTCGTCGCGATTCGTTTTGTTATGTTACCCCATTCTAAAACGTTCGAGACAAAAAAAAAAAACATATATATCGGGCCATTAGTGCATCTTTCAGCGTAGAGTTGAGCTCTTCGGCAATCATATGATCACTTTGTTGTATAAAAAGGCTTTCCTATTCGACTGCACGCGAGTTCTAATCTGGATAGCGCGTAGCCTTCACTTCAGCGTCAGTTGAGAGATGATCAGCGTGTGAGGCCTACCTTTATCTCCCACGTTGTGTGGCCGGCGACTCCCGATTCCGAGAGGAAAGACCGATCGGGCAACCTGCAGTCGACGCTCGTCGATTCCATGAAACGCGCCGGCACAGTGACGTTGCGTTGGACTGCAATCCAGACCCCGCTTCCGTTCATCTGCACACGTCGAGACATTTTCGCATTTAACTGCGACACGTCTAAAGCGTAAGAATATCAACAGGACACAGTACGTGAAGTACCATGTTCACTCGACTGAAAAAATAATGTGTCTATGTTTATAAAGCCTGAAGTTAGTCTGCCTCAGTGGGCGACTTGACCCTCAGCTTTACATGAGCAATTTAGCCAGTGCGGTACAACAGCTAGCCTGGGGGCCTTTAACGTGCACCACGCAGTAGCGATACACGACCGCACGCCATGGTACGATGCTCAACCAGATAGAAAAGGACAGTGGTGGGGATGGAACTCTGACTGAATCCCGCGGTTATGATTGACTGATTGATTGATTGGAGTTTTATGGCGCGAGAGCAACTAGGCCAAAATGCGCCAGGTGCATACACTATTGCAGGAAAAGGGTTAGGGAGAAGACAGAGCTATAATAGCTGGTGATGCAATAAAAATATGAACATGAATCATGTAAAAGCCATGGATATGAATTTCAGGTAAATATAAAAGTTATAATCAATAAGGAATTATCTGAAAATAAAAAACACACGGTGAAAAAGGAGAGGTTATAACAGGTGTAGATAGCCTGTTACTTTAAGAAATTCCAAAACTTGACTGAAAGGTACAAGAGGTTCATCTCCTAGCAAAAATTTGGGATGAAATGGAAGATAGGATCTAAAAATAGTGGAAAAACAATGCTCGTCGTTTTTGATCCAAGTACCTACAGTGCCACAGAATATGTAGGACAGTCAATGTTTTGCCACCATGCTCACAGCGCGGGGTATCATCATTACAAAGTAAATATAGATGCGTTAAACGTGTGTGTCCAATACGCAAGCGGCACATCAAGACCTCGTGGAACCGGTTCCTCTGGTGGGAACTCTCCCATAATCCTAAACAAGGTTTGATATTATGTAGTTTATTGTCTGTTTCTTGATTCCATTCTAACTGCCAAAGTTCATAAATTGATTTTTTAATAACTGGCTTAAAATCCTCATAGGGCAGACCAACCGATGTTTTTGGGCCACCATTAACAGAGGCAGCCAATCTATCTGCTGCCTCATTACCTGGAATACCTACATAGCTTGGCACCCAGCATAGTTTTATATCAAGGCCAAGTAAGAGAGCGCGATTCATTTGGACACGCGCTTGTTGTACGAGGCGATTCTTCGTAACGGTAAGAGAACATACAGCCAGTAGAGCACTCTGAGAATCTACGAACAAAATAGCCTTCCTCACACGGTCTTCTAAGATGTGTTCAAGCGCCATGAGTACAGCGTAAAGCTCAACAGTGAAAATACTTGCAACACTGTCAATACGTCTCGCTCTACTAAAGTGTTCCGAATAAACTGCGAAACCTACGAAAGACGAGCTTTTGGCCCCGTCAGTAAAATATTGCACATAGTCTTGATATTTCTCGTGTAATGCAAGAAATTCCTTGTAAAGAACCTGATGGTTAACTGATTTTTTATTGTATTTTGTAAGCGACCAGTCACATGACAATCTTACTGCCTTCCAAGGGGCAACAGTCTGTGTTTCCTTAATCAAGTTACTTTCAGGAAGAGCCAGCTGCAGGGCCCGCGGTTATGAAAAATTAAGAACCTTTACCTGCGAAATTCTGTAATGCATAAAATGCAGTATTTAAAAAGCATAATACAACCATAGCATCGATTTTTTTTTTTTGCAAACGATTAAAATTATATTAAGGAGTTCCCCTACAATTTTTAAGCTTGGAAACTGCTTATCTCCAGAGAAAGCGAAATATTTTCAAAAATATGATATGAACCTTCCGCGGAATTTCTGACGTAAACCGAAATGGTGCACTCCTTGCATTTTTCAGTGATTTCAAACAGGAAGTGTCACTTAGCTTTCTCTCTTTCGCCCTCACCGATCACGGAAATCACGAGCGCTGGCCTCTGCCAACCGGCCAATCGCGCGCGGTTGTTGTGCGCTTGCCACGTTAGAGTACTCCGCATGCAAGCAATGCGTCACTTTTTAGTTTTCTTTTTTCTTGCAGTGTTCCCCCATAGCTTGTTTGCGAGGCCATAAAGTATTGATGAGATGAGTATCTATAAGATTTGAGACCATAAAAGTATCGATGTAGGGCATGTCAGTAGTCCTTAAAGGCCCCGGTCCCGAGACGGCCATCTTGAACGGCTACAAAAGGGTTTTTAGTTAATTAAAAGAAATGTAAACATACATGCTCGAAAGTAGCTTTGCTATGTTCTTGGGGATTCTAAAGCAAGTTATCCTAGTCATAGGCAAATAATTTAGATAGATAAGAGACCCTTTCTGAAGTTGATCTTGGCAGCCATGACACGCTGCCTTGACGGTGGTCGAAAATGCTTCTGGTCACTCGGTCAAGGGCTCAAGGCGCTGCCATTCCGATGATTTTACTATTTCAGAAAAGGTCTTCTGTGCAGCGCCACGTTCAGCGTTCGTGCGTACGGCGCGTCCTTTCCTCGCTTTCCGAAGCCACCAACCTACGCGGGCCGAGCTGCGAAGATCGCTTATATCTCTAATCTTGTACACGTTACTGAAAAATAGTAAGGAATTACAATTACAATTACTCGAGACTAAATTGTAATTTATTACAATTACAATTACTCTCCCATGAAAGTAAGTGACCGTTACCCCCAAAAGTAATCCGTTACTTTCGTGGCGTTACTTTCTACATTATTTTCCTCAATTAAGAAACAAAGGGAAGAAGGTTATTCAAGTTCTTAATGCTGCTACGTGTTCCATTTATTGACCTTGAGTTTTTAAGCAACAGCTGACTCTCGAAAGTCTCGTCAGACATTTTGCGTTATTTCTTACTCAATATGTTCACTGCTACGCTGAACACCCTTTGAACTGAGGCGCTGGATGGGAGTGCCATATTGTGCCTCACGAATGTTTCATGCTCTGCATTGAGCTTTTTCAGCGAAGCAACGGAAGTACTATTTAGCTCGAAGATAGAGCAAAGCTTAGTCGTTGCATCCGTTGCCTGCTATTCGAGAGTTTTAGTAGAGTTGGTAACAGGAAGCTGATAATAAATAAGGTTTGGCTCGATATTCTTCTTCCTTTGGTTCTGAACAGGTTGAGCCTCGGTTGAGACGTTGGTGAATAAGAAAAAGTTTCCAATATTTAAATATTAGTAATCGAGAAAAAAAAACAGGACACTTATGACAACGATTAATTGGAACGTTTGTTAAAACAAGGAAATGTAAACGCACGTTTTCCATGTGTGCCTTTCTTGGTGCCGTTCAAAAACGCACGGAGAACGGACCGACTGCAGTTTACTCCGGTATTCTTCAGATAGATGTCCGCTGATGCCACGGGCAGCGAAAGGCAGAGAACTAAGCGACGCTATGGCCCCACTCATGAGTTTCACTCTTTCCTTAAGTCACCGTCAGCCACCATTATGTCTTATTTGTAACAATATGTGCTTGGAATAAGATGCGTCCTGCTGGGGTAAAAACAGGAAGAAGAAAAGACTATTATCATTTTCGAAGTGCTCGCAAAAAGCTGACTCACAAAAAGGGTAACTGAGATGCAGATAACCTGGCTGGGATTCCCAAATAAAGTGGGCCAACCCTAGAAGTTGGACTACAAAAAAAGTAAGTAGCTTTTAAGACGGTCAAATTAGGTGAAAGAAGCAGAAAAAAATACATCCTGTTTTCTAAGAGAGGATGATAAGTGTGCATCGACCAACGAGGATGCTTGTGACAATAACACCTTCGCATATATTATCACATCTCTTTTAGGGGATTTTAGGGTAGACGGAGCGTTTTCTCCTGTTGTGACATTATGAAAATGGTCGTAGTCACTATAACCGAGAAGGACATTATTAATTCTTGTCTGTGCACTTACCACCTCGAGCGCCTCGAGCTTCTCGAAGAGGCACACAATCACTTGGTGTCCTCCTCTCCCCGCCTTCGATCGCAAAGAAAAAACAGAGACTAAAAAAAGCGGATATAACTTCCCCCACCTTTTTTTTTTTTTGTGGAAATATTTATTTGGATTTTTTTACATTGTTGTTAGGGTCTAAAAAAAAACGATTCAGGGGCTTGGTGTTGCAAAAAAAAAGGCTTTGCGGAACTGAAAAGTGCCAAGCCTCCCTTTGGAGTGTCACTGCGCTCAACTTTACCAAAATGAAAACGACCTTCTCTTTAGAAGAGGGGGGGGGGGGGGCTGGTTCGGAAAAAATGTAACGGATTACAAGGAATCCGTTACGTAAAAAATGTAAGGGAATTACATTAAAATTACTCTAGAAAATATGTAATTATTCCGTTACTAAATTACCGATAAATGTAAGGGATTACAAGTAATTTCGTTACTTGTAACGGATTACGTACAAGTCTGCTTATATCTCTAATCGTTGTACACGTTCGAACGGTGTACACGCGCCCCGGCGATCGCCAGCTCTGGCTTTGCCGATTCACTATCGTGGACCAGAATTGTCTGGTTCGCATTCCCAGTTTTTTCACTATAGACAAAGTGAATGACTGGTACGCCGCCCGCAACACGCGAGACCCAAAATCGACAGCGCAGTTAGTCTGTAACTGAAAATTAAATAAAAACGTCTTCGCGCTAGAAAAAAAAAAAAAAAACGGCGATTTTTTTGTTTTACGAGTTTGTTCTTAATTTGGCGATTGAGTTGTTTGTTCCGTTTTCGTCGGTGGCGCTGTCCCCATCAGCGACTTCAGTCGCTTGTCACGTCTCCGTTCAGGATGCAGTTTACATCGAGGATTAGACTGCTTGTCGCGCAACCGTTGCCGGCGTCGACAATTGCGTCCATTGCCACGCCTTCGGCGACAGCAGTGGAGAAGTTTTCTTTGGACGCAGTCTTTCACACGTGGTTCCCCTCTCGGAGGCCTTTTGGCAGCTTTAAAAGTAGGTCTACTGAAGTCACTGGCAGTGCAAGAAACGCTTGGCTCATTCTCTTCACGCCCTCTGCGATTTGTTCTGCGGCGTTCTTATCGGCCGATGCCGCACTCTCATGATCAGCGGAGAGATAAAAAGGCCCGAGGTACACCTAAGCACTTCTTATGAGTTGTGAATGCGAAAGCATGCATGCCGTTCCTCCGCTCCCTTATTTTCGCCTGCGGCATACTTGCGTGGACGGTCGAGCGCGCGCGCTCTCCTCGCCACGCTGATCTTGGGCGTGGAACGGTGGAGCCGCTGCCTCGTGGACACGCAGCGCCATGGAGATGCGGTAATTGAAAGTGACCCGACGGTGGCTTCATATAACTGCCATTTTGCGTGGCTTTCTGCGTGGTTTCAAAGCTGGGATGCCTCAGATCGCGGCTTCTGGAATTTATCTGCCGTTTGGCGCGGCTGATGACGTCGGCTCGCTCCATGGGACAGTTAATGCTCTCGCATTAAAAGATGCTTGGGATGTAACCTCTCAGTGATCAGAGTCATCGAGAAGCGGCGGCTACTAGCAACACTCGGGAGATCGCCAGCCCACCCTAATGTACTTCACGGATGGCCTTCTCTATGATCTTAAATGTTTTCTTCCTCTCGTTTGACAGCGATTACCCAGTTCCTTCGAACGACCAGATCGATCGGAAAGAAAAAAAGGGGCACCGAAAAGAAGAGTACCCAAATTTCCAGAATCGCTAATACGCAACGCCCGAATAAAGACTACTCGGAGAAAGCTATTTTGTTTACTGAATAAGCAACCAAAACCAAAATCCCGTGGGACTTATTGTACGTCAATTTAATCGTTCATTCTAGATAAATTCAGTATAGTTTCAGTTCTCAGCGAGTTATTTCTTTTATTCGTCGACAGAGCTATAAAGGCACAACTGGACATCTCCACGCCTGGCTGCCATATTTTCAGATATGTAGACGATTACCTAATCATTCATCCTGATCGAACTTCTCCTGATAGTATTACAGCCGTTTTTTGTTTTTTTCGCTTGTTCGTCAGGCCTTACCTTCACGAAGGAAGAACCTTCGAATGAAGGTCTGCAGTGCCTCGATTTGCGGCTTCATGTCAGTGTCACTGGACTTTGCTGGGCCTTCCAACAAAGGTCTGTTAAACCTGTCCTACCGTTTTCTAGCGCCCATTCGAAGTCGGTAAAACATGGTATCATCAAATCGTTGTTTTTCGTCATCCTTCACGAAGTCTTGCTGTCATCTTTCAGAATATAGCTTCAAATTCCAGCACATGAGGCTCGTCAGGGCAGGGTTTCCCGTCGACCTTCTACGATCAGTAATGGAAAGGCTGATTCGCGGGTCTGATCGCCAGTCACCAGCCACAAAAAAGAAAGCCCGATTCGCCGTCATTCCTTACGTACACAATTCAGCCCACCGGATAAAATCCATTGCCTCAAAGTTTGACACGAATGTTGTCTTTTCGTGCCGCATGCGTCTTAAGCAACTCTGTCAACAAGTGAACAACAACCGGATTCCGATTATCTGCACTGTTAAACACGAAAAAAAGTTCATTCCATACAAAGAGAAGAAAGTTTACTCCATTCCCTTGAGCTGCGGCCATCAATACATAGGTCAGACAGGATGCACCAATCACAGACTCCGGGAACATCACAACGAAGTTTCTAAGGCCTCGCCAGATTCCTATCATCCCATAGTCATACATGCCCGCTCGTGTTTGTTTTATCATCCCCTCTTTGATGAAAAAAAAATCCCGGGGGGGGGGCATAACAGCAGATTCGGCAGGGAGGTCATAGAGTCATTCGCCATGACTACAGCAAACAACAACGTGTCAAACCCTTCCCTCCTGCTGACGAAAACTGAGGTTGAATTTCTAAAGTCCGAGATAAACCCACCACTCTGACTTGCTCTTAGCGTTTTTTATCTCCCTTCTCTCCCCTTCTCTTCCCTTTCCCTCCTGGGTTTAGTCGGCTGCTCGCTGTGGGAATTTTTAATAGTCTGTTGCTAGTTGAAAGATGTGGTTGTGTTGTCCCAGTGTTAATTGTTTATTCCTTCTTCATCCATCACCTTTCTTACTTGGTTGTTCTTGTCCAATTTGCACTATTTTATTCGTATGAAGCAAATCTATTTCAGCTGAGCTGACCTCATAACATACATATTGCGGGAGTCGTCGGGTTGGCTTGTAATGAACTAATTAAGAGAAAGAATTCACGGAGCGCTGTGATTAGGGAAGAAAATGAAAGAGTAATTAGGGAACGCCCGAACAAGCGGTACAGTTTGCACCTCAACTCGGGACGCCTCGCAGACCAGGGTGGGAAGGTTCAAAAAGTGTTTCCCGTAGACGGTGGCAACGTCACAGCTGGACGACCGGGTGTCGCAGAGTCCGTCGGTCGCGATGGCTTCCGGTGTGGTGCCTGCGAGGCGGTTGAAAGACACCACTCCTGATGATACGATCCATCGTCAAATACAACGTTTCAGCGCATTGACAGTTCGAACGAGGGCTATACCATATATTCCGTTCGACAGGGTTCGTTGTACGAGGTGTATTCATTGAAAGGCGTAGCAGTGTGTGTTGAAGTTCGTACATTTTGTGACGGCCACCAGTTGGGTTCTAAAGTAGCTGGGTTGGCGAAGAACACAAAATCACTTTATTTGCCGATTGGAAGGCACTAGAATTCAAGGGTCCGTAACTCTAGTTGTATTTTTTTTCTCCATCTATACATTTTAAGTGTTAAGATTCAACTGTTTACTTTATTCTTCGTCACCCAATCCAACTACGACATATTTCAACATGACAACCATCACACGAACCGGTCTGTAGACACTGACAGAGTAAAAACGGCAAGGTGTCTCTTTTGAATGCCCGGCCTCCCGCACACGATCCTGACTTCCGTCAGGCCTTTGGCTTAAGGTCTGTCCAAACAGGCTACTACAAACCACACGACTCCTGCAACAGTCGTCAAAGATTTGCACCGTCCGGCAGTCGTCGGTCGAATGTCTGTTTGGACACCTCTGCTGTCCGAGCCAAATTCACGACTTGCCGCCTCCACTTGTCGTTGACGTTCGAGAAGCTCGTCAGACTTGACGTCACGACGCCACCTGCCAATGGTATGCCTGATGCCTGTCTAAAAAAAGTCGCCGACCTTGCTACCGCCGTCACCTCGGCAGGAAGGCCGAAAAGGTCCGGCTTCGGATGGATTTGGGAGATTCCTTCGTCGAAGCGCGCGTTTCGGCCGCCTCGGCTCGGCTTCTTCCGTCAAAATCCACGCTTGTAGCTCGAAAAAATTAATAAAGTGCAGTGCGCTACAAGGGAGACTTTTAGTTGTATGTAGAAACACTGAGAACTTAAGAATATAGCATTTATTTTATTCGACTTCAAAACCAACCACGTTTGTTTGTCTATACGAGGTACGTTAGGAACAAGAGCCGCGGGAATCCGATCCAATCCACAGAACTGCTGGACGATGACACGACCTTGGACACAACGCGGGCTCGCCTGGCTTGCCCCGCTCACACTCGAGTCTTCCCTTTCCCATTTCCGGACTTCCGAGCGGCGGAGGCGTAGAGCGGTTGACTGACAGCCAAGAGAGCGTGTGAGTGGCTCTCCGGACCCACGTGATGAGCAGAGCAAGGCCGCCGTGGAGGAAGCGAGGGGAGTTGCGGGGGACGCCCCCCGGCAGCTTTGACGGGAGGGAAGTTTCCTCCGACGGCCGGAAGGCAGCAACGATTTGCAGGAGTCGCGAGTGTTGTAGTATCCTGTTTGGACACCCTTTAGCCGACGCGTTGATGAAAGTACGAAGCTCGCACTGGACGCGTGGAACTGACGACCTCCCGTCATTCTAATCCTGTTGGCATCTAAAGCAATAGACTTTCACCAAGTTCAGTTCACACCATTGTAGTCATTGTTCTTGACGGACGGGTGTTTTCTTTCTATCTTCTAAACAAATGACCATAATTAACGCCTTACAATCGTTGAAGTATGTATTTCGAGAGATTTATAACTTAAACTTGGCACAGGATACTAGATAACGAGAGTGAGAAAGCCGGAGAAAAAAAAGAAATGTAAACGAAAGAAAACTAGCGTGTATAAGAACGGATACAGAATGGAAAAAGGAAATTTCGCACGAGGCAGTACCGTAGCAACTCGTGGAGAATGAAACCTGTAGACGTAGGTAAGAGTGCCAGAGCCGTGTGTATAGAGAGTTTGGTCAATGGGAGGAGCGGGCAGAGCCAGGGCGTGCGCCAGACTCGGAAAGAGGGCTTGGCATGCTCTCTTGACCAATTAGAAGCCGAAAAGAATCCCCTAGCGGTGGTAGCGAGAAACAGTTCTGATCAAAAGTTTATGTTCGTATATGGTTCTAATAAGCGCGTAAGAGTGAAGTGTAGTAACTCTTTGTGGTTGAAAATAGAGTGCACGTGAAGTTTCGATCATGATCATGCAGAAAGATGTAAGAAACGAATGCGCCGCTCAAGTCTGTTTTGCTCGGACAGAGTGTGACCGCTCGGACGGCAGATTCCCGGCACTCGGCGCTTGGCGTAAGGATTATGTCGATCGTTCCGCTAGTCGCACTCTTCCAGCATCATTTTGGATGAGCGTGATTGAAACATCACGTGTACCATATTTTCAGTCACCGAGAGTTACTCCGATGCACTTATCAGGTTTGTTTCTCGCGTTCACCGCCAGGGTATTATTTCCGGCTTCTGGTTGGTCACTTTTGAATTTCTGAAGACGCCCTGGAACACGCCCAGCCCGCTTTCGGCCAATGGCGCCTCCTTATTTGTCTCCTATAGTTCCCAACGAATGGCCAAACTCTCTACATATACGGCTCTGACAAGTACCTGCCCCAGGCACATAGCAAAATCAGACCTGTAGGGTGCGATTTTGCTCACGTTGAGTGAGAGGGACAGCAAGATCTAATTTGGCTCTTGCCAAATACTTTACAAGGAGAATAAACACATGCTACTCCGCTCATTTGCGTTCGACAGCGCGCCTACAGCGCCAAATCCTGCCTTAGCATAGGGGCACCCCGCGTCCGAGAGAACGCTTGCGCATAGCGCTGATGACGCTATTGCGCTGCGCCGAGGGAGAGGGCCGCCGCCGGCTCATAAGAAACCGGGCGTCCGCCCGAAACGTCGTGTATACCTTCCTGTCCACGTATTTTTTTCGAGTAGCACAACCATATATTTACGATTGCGGATTTACCGAGACAGCAGAAACGGCTCTCTGCGCTGTCTCGACGTCCACAACAGTAGATGGCGGCAGCCAACTCTCCCAATTCAAAGAGGAAAACAACGAGGCTGCGCACGTCTAGCCGTTTCAACCATGCAAAAGCGGCTGGCGCCAAGGTCGTTGGATTTTTGCGGAGTAGGATGTATTCCTTTGTAATGTATTTACACTTACCACGGTGGAAGAAGAGAGAGGTGTCTGAACAGGCGCCGCCTCGCCATGGAACAAGTGTGCCGAAGGTTCACTCGCATTTCTGGCAAACGCCGTGAGATGGCGCAACACGTCTGGGGTAGTAGGAGGCCGATGAGAGCTATCCCTTATTCGCGGACATGCTTACAAGGCCTCTGGGCGCTGCGCTTGCCCTTGTACGCATACCCCTAAACCGACAGTGCCCCTGCCGGGAGATGCGCAAAGCCCGAGCAAATTTTCGCCGCCTTGGCTGGCCTTGTTTAGACACCGGACTCTTTTTTCACCATGGCTCTTACGGGGTCGGGTAAGATATGGCTATCAAATGGTTCGTCTGCTAACGCGATAGAACAACGGGATTTGTTTGTTTGTTGCGAAGCACCATTGGCAGACGCATATAAAACAAGAAAAGACCTGCGCGTCATATGCTTACAGAATTAAAAAGGCGGGATCGTCTCCTTCAGAAGAAGTGCCTCAGGGAAGTGATATTGGACGCAAGCTGGAATTGTAATCATCCGCTATTTACGTTCGAAGCGGTCGACAACCTGCGCTTCCTTTGCAAATTTCAATTTGTTTTTGCGTCATATGCACAAGCTGACATCGACCGGTGGATAAAGAAGCACTCTGGACAAGTTCATTACAAAGCACGAGACCTCTCTCATCATCTGTGTGTAGGTAAAAAGTTCGCACCAAAATATTGTCCACTCAAAGTCAACAATTATTATGCCGAAGAGCACACATAATAATCGTTATCTTTAATCTTTACATGGCATTAACGATCTTGCATAGGGAAGAAAGCTAGTCGTCTGCCTTTTTGGGCACCATGTTGTTGATGCCGGGCGATCGTTAACGAAGCAGCACAAAAAGCCCAGCCTGAACTGGCAAGACAGCACATCGACATCACACCGTCGTGCAACTTCACTCAGGCCGTGCGAAGCGTGGTTGTACGCTGTGACAACACCACACAACACGTGTACCGTCTCGTAAACGAACCCCTACATCACGAACAAAGCGCGTAAAAGAGCACGTGACCAGTTTTGAGTCGATTTAAGCAGCAGCATCTACCCACCGCATTATGGTCAGTAGTGGTTGATACTGATTATGGGGTCTCGTACACTCGTACCGTCAGGCTGACTGCAGTCGGGTCCCGCGTAGCCCTCGTCACAGAAGCATTCACGGCCGTTGCAGACGCCGTGGTAACTGCAGTCGCCAGGACAGCGCAAGCTCTGCATCACTTGGAAGGGATCGGCCAGCACCAGGTTGGGGTTCATTCCCTGGGAGACCTCCTCTTCGCACTTGAGCCCGATGAGCGATATGGTGTTCGACGCCCACTGGGGATCATCAATGAGAGTCACATCTGCGACGGCAAATCCCTCTATTAATGACTAGCTGTTTTGTGCAACCGAGAGCCAATCAGTGAGCTATACGCTCAAAGCAGCAAGACTCCATTCATCGACCGTCTTGTGGACGTCGTTTCTGCGTAGTGCAGAGCGTGCACAATTGGCTAATAGCCACGATTCGAAAACGCAACTTCCTAAACTTCGGATACGGTGTCAGGATATCGTTTTTCTCTGTAGCGGGCTGTTTTAACTAGTTTTAACATACATTGTGGGGGACGGAAACGCGTATTTTGCTATTGTAAACAAAGGTTCAAAATTGATTGTAAGCAACAAGATGCCTGAAGTTTCGTTACTGTGATGCGTAGCTTAGTAATACCCTCCTTAGACGGGCCCCCTTAAACACCGTTGAGTCGCCCTTAACTGCAGTTACGATTCACCCAACACGTGAAGAGTGCGCGTGCACAGCATTGATAGGCGCTCAAAATGCGCAAGACCACCCGCGCACAAAGCTCTGACTGCATAGCTAAAAGAAGTTGTACGCTTGATAGTGTGGTGACTGTGACTAAGTCTACTTGCTGTTAAGTATACCCGTGTAACTAGGTTTATTAGTGGCTCTAGAGTAACCCGAAGAAGAACGCAGTCCGCTCTTACCAGCCACACAGATCTGAGACAGTTCCTTTCTGTGACGATCGATGTAGTCCGAGCACATATCTGAAGTGGTGACGTTGCTCATGGTGTCCTCGCACAACTGCCTCACGTGCGCTTCGGTCAGCCCGCTCGGAGTGGGCCAGCTGAGTGAACCACTGTGCATGTCGTAGCCAGTATCTGCAGTCAAGAAGCCGGTCTAGTGTGGAGGTTCCACGCACACTAAACGTTGCCGGGGAATGTACCTCCCGTAATGGTGGAGCAATTTTTTTAAAGAAATAATTTAGATAATATTAATTTGATTTAAATCATATTTACATCATTCAAATCATATGTATCTGATTTAAATCACCCTATCTATAAAAGAGTGGTTGTTTCTCACTGAATGTTTTTATTTCAACGATGGCAGATTAATACTTTTATCTACTCGATCACTAAACACAGTGCGGAAGGGGTATTCACTCTAAATTTAGTTACATCGTAAAGTACAGTATAATTCAGACTGTTTTATTCGCGATCTAGACCGCGCCATATTTTTTGCTAGAACAGAAAGCACCTCGGTCTTTTTTGGTTGGCGAAAACAGCATCACTTGCTGCAATGCTTCAGCGAATAAAAACTTGAGTCATTGCGAAGTTTACCTCATGAAAACTGCTCCCGCACATTTTTTATATCTTCTCTTAAAAGCTTCCAGCCGAATTGCTTTTCGACAACTTCGTGCGCACGTTACCACTGTTGCTGTTGCCTCTGGTTCCAGAAAGTGTTAACTGTCAGTGGGAAGCGTCAAAAGTGCAAAGAAACAAAAGAAAGAAAAAAACTCAGCGGTATAGAATTTGGGATTTTAAGCTCACTCATGAATCAAACGTACACTGTCTCTCCTCACAGTCACTGAGAGGATATATGAACGGCAGGGAAGTCTTTGAGTTATCTTGCCTCGAGCGCGGGCTTCCTACCTTCGACAACTTTTCCGCCTTTTCGCGGGCTCCAAGCGGGCACGCGTAACGCAGCCGAAGCACGGTGGAAGGCAACGAGGGCGCGCTGGAGGGAGGCCAGAGCATCCGAAAGAGACGTCATGTGCTTCCTGTCCTTTCAATGACTCCGTAGAGTGATTAATATCTTCGTTTATTTCATCGGCTACATCGTAACCCTGGCCAATTTGGCACGAATCGTTTAGGACAACCTCATAGAATATCTTGTCCCCCAAAAAACAGAAAACGTTTCAAGAAATAATGGTGATTGTGCAAACGAGCTGGTTAGCGATCATACTGAAAGCAGCGCTCTTTCCTTCTTGTTGTCTCTTCCTTACCTTATTTGCGCTGTTGAAGTCAACAATCTGGTACATACAGAAAACCCCGGAGACGAGGAAAGACCAACAAGGGGACAAACACAACACCGTTCGAGACGGTATTGTGTTTGTCTCCTTTTTTGTGACCCCTCATCTCCGGGGTTTTCCACTAGGAAATATTTCAATTTCACTTTTGGCTGAACATCTGCCTTCAATAATTCATGCCCTTCCTGATGCCCTCAAGCACTCGAGCGGTCTTCCTGAAACTATCGCAACCACACGCGATCGCAAAATATTTCACTCTGCCTTCTCTAATAATCGGTTTCCACTTTAAACACGCCCTGGAAACTAACCTTTATAACATAGCTGGTTTTTGTTTATTTGTGATGCTGACGCATGTTTTATGTGCATGGTAAGAATGTCTACTAGCTAGTATTATTATTTTTCACATATGTTTTCTTTTCGGCTGCTCTTTTTGTATAATATTTTAGGGATTGTAGTCCGTATTCATTGTATATTTTTCTACTTCTTTATGTTGGATACCCTTTCGTGGCATGCACTTGAATGGGCCTTTGAGGTATAATGAATAGATAGATAAATATACTAATATGTATTTTAATATCAGTATTTATACCTCCAACAAACTATATCCCAGTATTCTTTTTTTCGGGAATTATTACCCAGCCCCAATGAGAACTGCTCAAATAGTTTTGATAAATATGTATTTTATTTTCAGTACTTCTGTACCAGTCTAATATGTTTCTGCATTTTCAATTGAAAATACTTTTTCATCGATTTTTTGAAGGTGGCTCTGATACTACTTATCGCGATTCCCTCTTACAAGTGTCTTTCAGTATCACTATTTTAGCTGTGATTTACCCAAGTTCCAAACTTTAAAAATGTACGCTTTCTGGCAGTTATTGTGAACCCCGATAATAACCATACTCAAATGGTAGGTAACTGAAGGAGTAATGTACAGTTATCTTCAATTCTAACAAATTCTGTGTCGGATAATCTCTGGGGAAATTAAACTTGAACCCTCCCTGAAATTTTTTTGTTTTTTTTTTTTGGAGGGGGGATTTAGCTTTTAAAGATTGAATGTGAGTTTAGCAGCGTATTTGCGAAACACGATTTAGCAAAGTGGTTAACTGTGCCAGTTTGTTCACACCAGTGCCGGATTAAGGCATTTCGGGGCCCTGGGCTAAGGACGCTTCAGGGGCCCTAATGATGATGATGATGGCGACGATGATGATGATAATGATGTCTGGTTAAGGCAATGAACCTGGGAAATACTGCAGTTTCCTTTATTTTTTAATCAATAAAAGGTAGCCTAAAATACCCAAAAAATTACCATTCCCGTCTGGTTTACACAAAGGAGCACTCTGGCAAGACCGCCGCGGAGGCGGCATGCAGCTTTGTTCCCTTCCCCAGCAGCGTCGAAGGCCGCACTTTCAAAGTATAAGCGCTGCTCAAAAACACGTGTTTGCGCGCACGAGACACGAGCTTGAGAAGGGTGAAGGGGGAGGTGTTTATAACATTTTCCTTCCTGACAAAAAAAAAAAAAGAGGGGCGAAAAACCCCAGATTGTGGGGCCTCTGGCGTGTTTTCTTCGTTTGCTCTAAGCTGCTTTAAAAAAGAAAAGCGGACAAGCACCCCAAGGGGCCGGTCACCCACCCAAAGGGCCGGCTTTGTACAGGGATAGGAGTGTGCTACGCGAAGTGCGCGTTTGGCCTCGCTGACATCGCCATTATCTTTGTATATTACTCTTCTCGAATGCTGCGGCAAAGCAACATCGCTTTCAAAAATATTTTTTTTTTGTGAGAGCTTTCGTCATGGGGCCCCTAGAGAGTCGGGGGCCCTGGGCTGCAGCCCCCTTAGCCCGTGCCTTAATCCAGCCCTGGTTCACACCAAAGTTTGGAAAAGGCGCCGGAAAAGAAGGACGAGACAAGCTGTACGATGTCGGCTTGTCTCGTTTTTTCTCTGTGTCTTTGTACAGAGGTTGGGACGCAGTGATTTCGGCGATGCTCACGCATACCTTTGATCCAAACCAGGCCGGCCGGGATGTCTCCTCTGGGCGTGCGTTGTCCTCGATGCTTTTCCAATCCGCTGTACCGCGCTTTCTCATTGCTCAGTGTGGAGGGAAGTCTGTTTTGGATGTCGGGTCCCGTTGGATCCAGGTGGTCTCTGCTTTCCTCGAGAAACAGTGATTGGCTGAAATGGTACTTCAGGGTGACATCGGTGGAGTTAGAAAGAAATTTAGGCAGAGCATGCTTTATGGCACTGCAAAGTCGTTCGACTCGTTTTCGCATCCTGTTCTCTTGCCTTCCTCTGGCATCGTTGTCTTCTGTCGCCATTCTACACGTGCAAAACACTTCGTAATATTTCCCAGACACCTTCTGCGGAAGTCGTTTGAATAGGTTTTCCTCGTCGGACAATCTGGAATTAAATACATCTGCACGTAAGCTGATGACGGTGACGATGACGATGACAAAACAATAATAATAATAATAATAATAATAATAATAATAATAATAATAATAATAATAATAATAATAATAATAATAATTAATAATAATAATAATAATAATAATAATAATACAATACAACATTTATTTTCGAGGACTATACTCATGATGAAGCAATCTGGTTCGTCAAAGCCGACAAGGGCTTATGTGACTGAACCCTTTTATGTAGAATTGGTGACATAGTCGGTCAAGGAAGAAAAACGAAAGTTAAGACACTAGAAGACCACTGTAAATGTTCACTTCAGTAGTATTGATCAATATAAATCATTAGCAAAAAAAATCGTAGATGTCAGACACACAGAGACAGGAGAAAAAAAGTAAACTTGTTCTGTCCGTCTGGTCACGGGACATTAAAAAAATCCTCACAAAAATAATAATAATAATATTAGTATTAGTATTATTATATTATTTTTATTTCATAACGATCGGTTTAATTCCAAGAACTTTAAAAACAGCACTTGTTAAACCTTTATTCAAAAAGGGTCAAAAAGACAAATATGAAAACTATCGACCAATCTCCATATTGCCTGTCTAGGTCAGCTTCTGAAAAAACACTTGCTATTGACTAGATTCCTCAACAAGTTCTCAGTAATTTCACCGAGACAATTCGGTTTTGATGCACAGGGTCTTGAAACTGTTTCACCGTTAGAAGAATTTTCCGACCTCCTCCATTCTGTTCTTGACAATAATCTATAGAGTTGAACGCTATTTTAGATATCTCTAAAGCTTTTGAACCGGTCGGCCACGGTATATTGCTTTATTGCTTCAGAAATTGCACAAGCTGGGATTTCGTGGCAATTTCCACACACTTCTTACAAATTATCTCTCTAATCGTTCCCAGGTTGTTGTTCTGGGAGATCTAAACATGAGTACACAGGTGTCTCTTACGTGTGGCGTTCCACAAGGATCCATAATCTCCCCCTTATTGTTCACTGTTTATGAAAATGATCTTGAAGAAAACGTCTTAAATTGTCATATATTTCAATATGCGGATGATACAGTTTTAGTCGCGTGTCACACCAACTACACATCAGCCGTGCAAATACTATAACAAGCTGTTTTCACTGCTATGAACTGGTTTCGTGACAACTGTATCAAAATTAACGCCTCAAAAACTAGTTTAGTATGCTTTAGAAATTCCTTAAAACAAACTGTGACGAACATTCCTCTGTTCGTTCATACCTTTGATTGTGCTTCTTGCTCCTGTACGGCGGTTTCTTACGTCAATTCAGTTAAATACCTGGGCGTTTATTTTGATAGCGACCTTGCTTGGAACAGACACCTGTCCTATATTTGTAGCAAACTTAGAAGTACTGCCTGGCTTTTGTGCGCCATTAGACGTCTTGCTACGATCTGTGTGCGCAGAGCTATTGCCAGCAGCCTTGCATGCGGCGTTTTAATATATGGAATTACTATTCTTTCCAATTGCCCCATAAGATGGCAAGAATGGATCGATAATATTCTGCGGAACTTACTGAAGAGTGTGGCTTATAACTGTGGTTTGACAGAATGCGGAAGTATCTTTGAGTATCTTGGTTTACCTTCCTTCCAAAAGTTGTTCGTGAATTCAGTAATTTTGCGCCACTTTTGGATGGATGATTTAAAACAAACATTCATGTCCTCCCGAGTTCTAAGAAATTGTCCTCGCTATGTTGTGCCTCGCTCTTATACTCGCTACGGACAAGCTCCTCGTGATATTTATGTCCCTAAAATATTTAATTCACTTCCTGATAACATTTATACGCTTACCTCAAAAAAAGCAACTAAAACAAATCCTAATTGATTGGACTCTACCTTAACTACTCGTTAATGTTTTCTTACCTTTATTTTTACAACCTTGTCAGAACCTTTTTATTTTACCTGTATATATCTCTGTAGTGTTTCTACCGGTCCACTGTGATTGACTATCTCTGTCCGTGGCATGTGTATATCTCTATATGTATACTTTGTATGTATCTCTATCTGTACCTGTACATATGTCTATAATGTTTCTACCGGTCCACTGTGATTTACTATCTCTATCCATGCCGCGTACAAAGTGACTGACCATTCCAATTTCGTCGACTGGGTTACAGATTATCAAGTCCCATGAGCTGCTTACCGACAGTCTGTAAAGTCCTACATCTTGTGCATTAAGCTCATTAAGAATGGTCAAGGGGATGTGCACCATGGTATGATGGCCCATATTTTCACAACAAAATGGCACCCCTAGGGTTCCGTAACTCGTGTTGGTTATAAATATACTTTCTGTGTTCAATAGGAATGACAAAGCGTCACTGGTATCAAGATGTAGACAGTTTTGTACCTGTAGCCATCCAGTAACGTATCCAGGTCACGGCGCCCTCCTTCGGTCAACGTGCAGACTCCGGCGACATCGGACGTGTTCATTGCCGGGACAGTAAGTAAGAACGACATTCCCCATTTCTCGAGTACGACTTGAATGAAGGTTCCTGATGACAGCCTAATCTGGGAATAACGAAGTGGTGCGGGTAGAACAGCGCTTCAGGATGGCTTTTGTAAAAATGCGCCACATGTACTGGAATGCCTCGCGCACTGTTTTAAAAAAGCGGGTCTGAACCAGCACAAAGCCCGTGGCAACCATTGAGGCTTATAAACAAGGAGCGTAACTGACAATAATACACAAACACATGTGATCTGCACTTACATGTAAGCATATATAAAAGATTGGCTCAGCGTCGCTGCGCGGGAAGAATTATCGCGTAAATATCTTATCTCTCGAATCTAAAAATGTCTTCGCGCTCACTTTCCTGCATAGCACGCAGCTGGTACACCTTTCCCACAAGAGCACAGCCATCTTGAATGTCGTCGCTTTTGGTGTGCGTTAGAACATCGTTTTGATCTATCCACGCCGCTGGAAGGTGTTATAAAAATGCGTGATTGCCACACATTTTTGTTTTGCTTCACCTATATTTTCTCGCATAGTCCGGGTTAAAATGTCCTATTATTTTTTCGCCCCGCATACCAGATATAGAACCCACATGACTGAGAACGAAAGAAAACGAAAAACGTCTCCCTATCACTCTAAACGTACGATTATGATTCTACTTCAAAAATGCAAAGAGCGCCGGGACAGTGAGCAAGTGAAGAGCTCCGTCACTAGCGAGAGTCCTTCCGAGTTAGCAGTGATTGGCTACCCACGTAACTTGCACGAAGGTGTACGAGGAGAAGATCTTATGAATGCGCAATTTAGAGAGATCCATATCGCGGTGATTCAATATAAAAACAAAACAAAAACAAAAAACGGTCCTTTTTAGGGACCAAATAACCGTTTCGACCACATTCGGGCTGCTGGACGGCCTCTCCCCGGTGTTCCTACTGATCCTAATCCAGTGGAGCCTGTGATTTCATTAGTTACAGCTCGCAACACCCGACAGAGTTTTGTTTTTATAGTGTTGGCGTTGATTTTTGAATAGAGTATACACTCCCCTGTGACGATTCCGAAAGCAGTGTAGCATCTCCGGAAACAAAAGCAACCTAAGGACTAGGTGTACGCTGTTTTCGTGCAGCACGTGAGCGACAAGAAGAATGATGCTGAAATGTCTACCGCCTTGGTGGTTTACTTGTTAACGCGGGCCTGCGGGACCCCAAGGAGCGGGCACCTGGCTGAGATGATCGTAATGTGACAAAGCCTGATTGCTACAGACACACTCTAGAGCCACTAAATAGCTAGGCCGTGGAATTCCCGGTTTAAACTCAGACACCGATAAGCATCCGCCGGTATCATATACACATTTTCTTGTCGAAACCTTTCCTTCCTAGGCGTTCGTCGGGCGTGTAATGTTACCTAGAACCAAGCGCCTTGTCAGTCCCGAATTAGTGGGATAACTGACCATGGAGGAGTAGCATGAGCCTTAGGTCAGTCAGTCTGTCACCACGAATTATCGCAATGAATTCGTTCTATGCGAGTCAGAGCAGGATGACAGCGCTCTAAACCACACTGGAGGTCTGGATTCGGGTAATTCGTGATGTCATAATTTGTTTATGAAAATAAGAAAGTCACCACTGCGAATTAATGAACAATCCCACGCAAAAACAATCCCAGCTAACCCCAACTTGGTCCGCGAAAGCAGGCGGCAACAAAAGATAGTGTAATGAACCTTTTTCACGTATAGACGACATCAAGCGGCGAAAGTTCGAAGTGCGATTGACGTCTGGAAGGAGAGTTGCGCTGCCTCTCCTGCCGCTTCCGAACGACAACCGTAGATCAAGCTTTCGTCATTGCGTGAGGAGGGCCTGCGCATGCGCAAAACATTTCTAAAAAAAAAAAAAAAAAAAAGGTCCCAACTGTTTTACATTGATGTGTTCGGCGTGCCGCGCACAGGAACATGCGGATATCGTCGCCACGCTCGAAAACTAGACAGATACATAGTGATACACAGAGAGTGAAAAAGCGATCGCGTTTGAACGCCAAACACTGGCGTCAGGCCTTCGGCGTTCGTCTTCGAACGCGCTCGAATAGGGAGTATTCTCCCTACGTCCGGGCGCAGCCGGCGCTATGCGAGCTGATGGGACCAAGCAGACAGCGTCAAAAGCGCACCGTCATGGTGTTCGTCACGTTTCCCTACGTGTTCTCGAAGCTTTGCGTCCACCCACTAATCCTTCCAGTCAGAGCTGGGCTCTCTGTCGTCCCTGCGCGCTCTGATCTCCTCCTCTCCCTCAGTTTCTACCTGCATTCAACACAATTACAAGCCCGAACTCTGATGGAGTATTCGTGTCCAATTGGAGCCCCGCGCTCGATCGAGGTAGATGACGTAAAGAATTCAGTTCCCAGACCTTGTGTTGGGTAAACACCGAGCTCTGTGGAAAACGACCTGCGCAAAGCGCCCATTATATAGTTCGCTCTCCTCTCCTATAACACAATGTGACGTGTCATCTTATCGAGAGACGCTCACGGTTTGACATGCACCCCAACACAAGATCGCAAAGGGGCCATAGCATTTTCCGGTTGTCATTGCTGGTCATTGTCCCAGCCGTGGTTGCAACTCAAGAAGGTAGGGCGAGGGTAAGACGGGCCGGGAAAGAGGAAGCAGACGGAACGCTAACGAGAGGAGGAGGTTTCCCCCTCTTTTCTCTAGCGTCCCGCCTGCTTCCTCCTCCCCGGCCCAGTTTACCCTCGCCCTACCTTCTTGAGTTGCAACGGACTATAGTCAGTCGGCATCTTCAAAAGACTGTCAATCTCCCCCAGTATAAACGGCTCTGTGACGCACAGCCCTCTTTGTGAACACCGTGAGCAGTCTTCGCGAAAATCCAATACACGGCGTTACGAGAGCAAGGAAAACACGCGGGCTGCAGCGCACTCACGATCAGCAGGCGGCCATCCTGCTGCCGAAGGATGTTGACGGTCGGCTTGCGTCCTTCCATGTCAAAGGTCACGACGGTTGGAAGGCTGTGAGCGCTGTGGCACATGTCGATCTTCACCACGGAGTTGTCCTGTTGAGCGACGAGACCGCAGGTGCACACTTGCGCCTCGCTCTGGTAGCACCGCTGCGTCTGAACCTGAACCTGGGTCGTTGGGGGTGGGGGGGGGGGGCACATTTAGTCTCCTTGTTGCCTTCACCTCGTAACCCTCATCGCTATTTTTAAAGTATGCAATGGGAGCAACCTGATCTCACGTGACGTGAGTTCACGTGACGTTACGGTGCCAAGTCGTGGAATCGTGTGATAAAAAGACGCCACGTGACGTCAGGTCGTGAGACATAAATTTCCTGCTAAGTTTAGCGGGGAAATTATTACACAACATGTCCACTCCCCGAAACCACCTGTGTAATGTTTTCTAAACAAACTCAAACGATAGTTCCTTAAATACTGAGTGAATACATACAATCCCTTGCTGAATGTTGCAATCCACGCGTTATAGGACCTTCGAGACAAACGGTCGCTGCCAATGTCTGGTTCCTTGGCATACCTGAGTGTTTTTCCGCTTGTCTTTGAAGAGCAAGAAAGTGCCATTGGCGAGTGCTTCCAACTTGCTGCAATAAAGCAATAAAGGAATCAAGAATTTGTGTATACTATAAACAGCTTCTTGCTTTTTTATTGTGAAAATTTCTCCCGGCACTTCGAGCAACACTGAAAAGTATAAGCTCATTGGGGGCTGCATCTAAGCCAAAATATTTTACGTATTTTATTTATTTATTTATTTATTTATTATTATTTTTTTTGACCAGCATCTGGATTTTTTCGCTCGACAACTTAGCAACTTTGAGCAGAAGCTATACAGAGTAGGAATTTTCTTGACATCACAAAAGCTTCCGATTCAGTGAAGCATATTATTTTCGAAAATATAATGTCTATAAAAATAGAAGTATAGGAAATTCCCTTAGTCATCCTAAAGAACTATTTATCAAATCGTTTGCAATGCACAGCCATTAATCACGCAAATTCAAGTCTGGGTCAAATAAAATATACAGTGTCTCGCTAGAGTTTATTCTCGGCCCGCTCTTATTTTTAATTTACAATAATGGCATTATAAAGGTACCGCAAACACTAGATGTATTTTATATGCCTATGCCACAAGCACTTTTTTTTTCTGGAACAAGCTTAGAAGTACTTGAACGCGAAACCAATACATGGCTTAAAAATCTATCGTGGCTAAGAGAAAACAAAGTTTAAATAAATGCATAAAAAATCGAAGTAAGATTATTTTTCGATCACGGAATAAATGTATTGAAATACCAACATTCGCAACCTGTGACAATAATCGCCCGAATATTGAAATCCGTCTTCTATATTTTCCGAGTAAAAAAACTCTAGAACAAACAATTTGCCGCAAATTCAGTTTTCAGTTTTATTCTAATTAGAAGTTGGTCCAACATATATATCATTTTCTCGACTTTTTTTTACGGCTTGTATGGAACACGGCTTATAAACAGCGTGTACATTATTGGACATAAAGCGGTATATTACGCACTACCCCATAATGTCCAATAAAAGGCGCACTATGTCAATAAACTGAAACAAAAAAAAATTACCAGCGTCCTTTGCCTTTGAAGTTCTGTGTTATGCATGGAATATCTAATGTAAGGAGCGATCGTTTAAATTTTCTAAAGGACCTGGAACAGTCAACTGGGAGAGTGAAGAGCATGCTGTTTATTAACGAACGGCGGCGACCTGACGTCACAAGCCGTGGTCACGTGACGTGGCGTCATGGTGTCACGTGATACTGTGACGTCACGCGAGCAGACGGAACGTGATGCCAGGCCACGTGACGTGAATTTCTCCGTCAAAATTAGCGAGAAAACGCTTCTTGCGTGAGTAACGACGTGTGGTACAACCTGAATTGGTGCACCAAATAAATTTCCCACTCTAGAGGGAAAATGCATGCACGGACGAACGTACGAACGGCAGACGAACGGACAGACGTCTGGGATTAGGGTGTCCAGTTCGAAATCATTCCATGCTTAGATAAAATGAAATCTGACTTTCAGCATGAGCGGCACCTGCATTTACGAGGAGATGGTGAGAACGCAGATGAGATGGGCGACCTATCAACAACCCAAACCCTAAGAAAAAAAAAAAACTGGCAGAAATTTTTTTAGGCAGGCGGGCAGAAGTAGGTGACAGTGGGAAAAAAAGTGGGCTTTGCTTTGCATCAGCCGCATGGACAGTCTCGGGTTGCGTACGTGTGATTTTTAACACACTGATTGACGTACAATTTTAAAACGGCCAGTTCAGTGATCGAAGCCATTTGCTTCGAGTGAAGATTCAAAACAACCTTCGACGAGGACGGAAATACCCAGACACGATTCACTGGGAGTATACAGCAAAGCGCGTGCACATGCGTACTCACACGTTGGAAAACGATGTGTAGTACACGCCAGCAAACGAGTAGCAGCGCTTTGTTGGCAGATTGACAATTGTTACCTGCAATGAAAATTGAAGCCCTCAGCCTGATCACCGGGATCAATTCGCTTTACCGCCGTTAAAAAAAAAAAAGAAAAAAAAGACCCAAACTTACTTTTAATGGAGGGATCCGGTATCCGTGCCACAAGGGTCCGTCCTCGCTCTCCACGAACCCTCGAACAACGGTGTGCGAATTCTGGTCGCTTGTGTCGTTCACGAAGGCGGACAGCTTCACGCGGCCACAGCGCATCGCCGCGCACAGCCCCGGTGTTTCAGAGGGATCTGGCAGTTAGACAAGCCCACTTTGGCTGGCCCGCTTGTTTCGTCTGAAAATTTATATTTTTTAGGCATTCAAACTACCGTCGCACTACGAAACGTCTATGGAGGCTTTATTTGACAAATAGTGCATTACGTCGTCAATTTTATCATCCCGTTTCTTCTTTTTCTCTTGCCAAATACTGCATTACGTTTTCAATTTATCATCGCGTTTTTTTTTTTCTTTTGCGATTACATTTTAAAAAACACTTCCGTCATAAATCTCTCATCGCGCACAACACACCAGGCCGAGGCAGGTTCTCCCAAAATGCGTATTTCCATTTCTTCATTCCCGAGATTGCTGTGGATAGGAACCCCCATTGGGGAAAAAAACAAAAAACATAGACGACAACAATGCCTTTATAATGACATTGCTATTCATTTCTTGGAGAGGACCCTTACCAATGATTGTTTACGCTTTCGTTTTGTAAGCCACAAGTTGAGGGTGAGTTCGTTCATTCTCACCACGTCCTTGATAGAGAATGAGCCGGAGGCGGCAACGTCCGGTGGACCTCGTGCCACAGGCCAAAGGCACGGTGGTCACAAACTTCACCGTCTCAGCACCACCGCCTCGCACAAGCGTAACTGCATTTTGTCGAGCCTGAAAGAATCCATTTTACGCGCCAATCATCGGGACTCCTGTAATGTTGTGCCAGTCGTGTTTTGTTTGGTTAGGTTCGGTTTGCTGCGGTTACGTTAGGTACGAATATATTGGGGTGAGTTATAACTTATAAGTAAAAGTGAATTAGGTCAGGTTATCAAGAAAAAGGTTTGTGTTCTTAAAGGCAAAAATAGACTGCAAGCCTAGAACAAAGAAAAGGACGAAAAACAAACAACAACGACAACAGAATGGCACAAGGGAGACTATTACCATAAAATTCCGAAAGAACGCCCACCCAAATGAAAAGATAAATGGTGAAAAACGTGGAGTTTTGGGGGACGCCACAGCAAAACTTTATCAAAAACCGGCTACACACCACGTGATGCGGGAACTGATACCGCGGATCGCGGACACCGCAAATTCGCGTGTCACGATGCGATAAACGGGAATTCGCTACGAACTCCTGTGTCACGGGAAAGGATACCGCAGGTCGGACGCAGCAGATTCGCGTTTCACGGTGCTAGGGACCCGCGAATCCGCGAATCGCATCTCCCGGGAACAGATACCGCAAATCGCGGACGCAGCAGATGCAAGTTTTATGGTGCAATAAACACGCGGGAACCCGCTACAAACTTGTCTGTCACGGGAACCGATATCGCGCGCGCAGATCGCGGACAAAAAGGCAGGAATCCGCTACAAACTCGTATGTTACGGGAACAAATACCCCAGATTGCGAACGCAGCAGAATCATATTTTACGATGTATATATACAATATATACGCGGGACCAACTCGCGTGGTATCGAGATTGCGCACGCAGATCGCGGACAAGAACGCGGGAATCCGCTAAAAACTTTGTCACGGGAACGGATACCACAGATTGCGGACGCAGCAGGTTCGCATTTCACAGTGCAACATACACGTGGGAACAACTCGAGTGTTACAGGAGCCAATATCGCGTGCGCAGATCGCGGACAAAAACGCGGGAACCCGCTATAAACTCGCTTGTCAGACGTGCCGGTACAGCAAATTGAGCGGTTGATGCGATTCCTGTCCGACATTGCGTGACGTCCGACGGGAATCGAGGGGTGGGCGATGTTTCGGAATTTTTATGTTGCAGGTATTTAACCATACAAACGGGATGGGTGATCTCTCGGGGCTGGCGTTCTCTCGGAACGTTACGGTAGATACCGAAAAAAAAAACGAAAAAAGCTCCTAAATTGGAGAAAAGTATGGGTAAAGAGAAAAACGACAAAAGGAGGAGCAAATAAGAAGAAAGAGAAAAGTGAAGGGAGTAGGTGGGAGAAAAAGAGAGCGGTTAGAAGAGATAGTGCTAAAAGGCGGCGATTCGACAGACGCTTTGTAAGCGCTCACCAGTCCATAGACCTCACTATGCTTCTAGCTATACTTTGTTTCACTATAAGACAGGAAGCAGACAAAGGCTGGAAGACGAACGTAAAGTCAACAAATGCAAGGTGACTGTGCACTTACTGCGCTTCACTGGTTTCCCCGGCGATAGTATACGCACCGAGTGATGAAGAAAGTCATTAATTTGAGCTTTTGCCGCGGTCTGATTGACCCCCAGGGAATGGTTACGTACGCGCGGTCGCGCGGAAGGTCGGGGTTCGATTCCAGGCAGCGGAATGTTCTCCTTATTTGTTCTTTCTACTTGTCATTCTCGCAAATTCGAGAATTTTCTTGTCTGATCGAGTTACGCAAGTTCTCCGCGCCCGAACGTTCTAGGCCGAATGTTCCAGAGACCCACGCGGCTACAAAAGGTGGTCCCCGTGGCGAACCGCAGTCAGTCTCGCCCCAGCGGTCGATCCTGCTGCTACGCCGCTATCGACGCCCGCGACGCTCTAGTGTTATCTTCTGTTTCCTTTTTGTTTAGGGCATAAGCTCGACCCATTAAATGTATAGTTTGTTTCAGTTTTCGTCTCTGCATTGTCATTCGTAACAATGCAGTGATATATATATATATATATATAGATATATATATATATATATATATATATATATATATATATAGATAGATAGATATAGAAAGAAAGAGAGAGAAAGTGATAAGTGCCTCAATAGGACACGTCTGTTCCCTTGTTCCCTTCCTCAAGCCTCTGTCACCGTTGTTTCTCTCTTCCTATCGCCTTGTTGCACTCGCGGGTTGTGTTGGAAATTGAATGGAGAAGGTGATTCATCGACGCCTGGAACTGTACCTGGAGGAGCGAGCTACTTTTCACAATATTAAGCATGTACGTGTTTCTTAAAGGAAAAAGTTGACAGCATAGGATGGTGAGGCATACAGAGGCGTAACACAGGGAGTCGTTCTGTGTCCCACGCTATTCAACATCGCCATTCTTCCACTTAGCCAATGCCTGCCAGAAAACGGTCACGCGTCCTTGTATGGGGACGAGATTCGTATATGGGCATCTGTGTCTAGTCGTGTACAAACAAAGCTAAAGCTTTAAGTCGCGTAGAGAAATTTTACAGATACCTCGGCCTGAAAATCGTTGCCACTAAATCAACGGAAATTCCCCTTCACAGATATCCCGTTTGCATTTGTATGGACACGATTCTGTGTGAGAAACGCCATGTCTGGTAAAAAAAAAAAATAGAATATTTTTAAGCATTGTGTTTTCTTAATATCTAATCATGCAGATTTTTTCTATCGTTTCACTACCAAAAAGCGATAACAAAATCCCGTGATAAATGTTTCACAACCGGTTTCGCCTTGCTAGCAGACGACACGATGGCTTCGCTGGTTCAGTAGTTCTTTCTGAGGGAGTGCTCGACTGCGTTGAATGAAGTTGGTGAAGGTCGACAAAACTTCTATTCTCGAGGTGAGCTTTCTGTGGTATTTCGGAAGCAAAGAGTGCCCATACACAGCTTTGATCGACGCGAGGTGCACAAGCGCGCCAACGTCTTCCCGTGGAGCTCACTATCGCAATATTTGAGAAGGTGAAAACACTGTGAAGACGAATCACGTACGACGACGACGACGTGAGGTGTATCAAGGTCGAAGTGCAGGCCAGCACACGTTTCAAGAATTTCTTACAGCACGGTTCTTCAGTGAACATTTGTTTGATCAAACGAACTGTCCCCGTAAAACACACACACACACATGTGTGTGTCCGTGTGCGTGTGCGTGTGTGTTTCACGGGGACAGTTCGCTTGACCACACAAATGTGCACTGAAGAACCGTGTTGTAAGAAAGTTTTGAAACGTGTGCTGACGTGCACTTCCCAAGCTGCCTGACCTCGCTTTGCTTAAAACTTTGTTACAAAACTCTGTAAACTTCATAATAAATGGTGTCGCATTTATTACGGAGGCATGAGCTGCCAGACTGCATCAGCAGATGACACAGGTAGTCTCTCCGGCCGATTCTCACGTGTTATATTTAACAGTTGAACACACTCTACATTTATGACTATGTTCCTTCTTAAAAAATTTAGAAAGGTGGGACACTCCATCGAATTTCACTGGATCCACAATCATTTTATCTGGAAACGAGACGGCAGAGGCGTGCGCTAGAGGCAGAGGCTTATGCCGGATCTGTGCATCAATTGGGCATAAATAATATAGCCCCACATTACCGGAATGATAAGCTGTATGGCAACCTCCTGTACACCAATATCCCCTGTATACATGTTAGACCCAGGCCTCACGTTTCACCTTCCACATGACTTGTGTCGACGTACGGAGGCAACTATATATTCATTCCGAATGGGCGTCGCCTATCATAGACATATTTCAACCGAATCGGACGAGCAGACACCTCAAGTTTGTTCAAGCTGCTAAGATACGGACACTTCGAATACGCGGTCACAAAGCCCCTTTGTTGTTGTTGTTGTTTTTCTTTCAGGCACACGCCTGCACTTCTGCCAGCAGGATATGGTGGCTTGTTCCCTATGACCAGAACAATGCGTGTGCTTTCTTGACAAGGAAGACTAAGCTTTATTTCTACTGTTTTCACTCATCTCTCCTCTTTCCTCTTATTTCCCCCTACCACTTCCCCCTACAAAGTGCTCAACCAAGACGAACTTCCCAGGTCAACATCTTTGTCCTATATCTCTGTTTTTCTTCCTTTCTTCCCAAAACTGAACACACACATTTAACGAATCGCGCGTTTTAAGCTCGCCAAAACGCACACGCACGTATGCCTACGCTCACATATATAAACACGTGCACGTGCACACACTGGTAAGCACATGCACACGTAGAAAGAAGTTCCTGTAGCAAAAGAACGAATATAAGATTTCTATGAAATATAAAAGGGCTGACTGTGCTCTGTGGGTCCGTAGGATTTGTTTTCACTGTCCTTCGCGGTACAGACACAGGTTCAACGACCTGAGAGATTGTACACGACAAGGTGCACTTGCCTTGATTCCGACGAAGTAACGTTCACTCGATGACTTGCGCTTCGAGCGGCTGCTAAAATTGCGAAAATAGCCGGTGATCTGGCAGGACACCTGCAGCAGAAAGATTCGGGCCTTCATCGTGGTCTTGTCTGGATGGACACACGACAAACCTTGTTCGTCCCACACACTCCTCTTGAGCCTCGCTTACGCTTCAGTCTGGCACTCCGATCACAAAAAGACACGTGGATCAGAACGAGCGCAACTGCGGAAGATCGGCGGTCGCCAAAAATCTGCTTATCTTGGGTTTCCGAGGAACATGAACTGCACTATTAAAAATGTCTGTGCGTCTACTTTCACGCACAATACTCGGAGAGCCAATCACCGCAACTTACGAAGGCAGCTCGGCGAATGAAGATGCTGAAACATCTGTTTAGACCAAAAAACGCAGACTGAGTTGTGACATTAAGCAATGCAAAACGTCACGCTTGCATTGCTTAATGTCACAACTCAGACTGCGTTTTTTGGTCTAAACATATGTTTCAGCATCGTCATTCGCCGAGCTGCCTCCGTAAGTTGCGGTGATTGGCTCTCCGAGTATTGTGCGTGAAAGTAGACGCACAGACTTTTTAAGAGTGTGCTTGTCCACATAGCGGGAATTTGTTTCGAAAAATTCACGGCACTGCCAGACCCAATCAGAACGAGTCGGTAAAGGGAAGGTGAAACACTTATTTCGAAAAATTAGATAGAGGTTGATTCTAGCGTAGTTTTATCCCTTGAATCTGAATATCACGTTCGTTTTCCCCTAAGACTGTAACAAAACGCGAGAAAACACAAAAACTTCCAACCAGTCGTGACGTCATAAAAGGGTTTTTTGGCCGACAAGCGCGTGTCGCTCGAAGGCCGCGCGTGCAATTACAAGCTTGCCAGGTATATTCCTCCGCGCTGGTACCAGTCGTGACGTTCTGTTCTGCCCTTCTCAAATATAGCAAGAGTGCGCGTGCATAGGTTTGACAGGCGCTGAAGATGTACGAGAGCGGAGATTCCGAAAATACCTTTTGTGACGTCACACTTCGTGAAGAAGGGCCTTCAGCGGTTCTTTTGAAAATGATTTTTTGGACCCTCCACGCACCAAATTAAACGTAATTTCGATATTCGAGATCCTGGAGGTTGAGCGAAGCTGGTTTAAGTGTGTTTCCTCAAATACAAAATCGCTTCAGCTTCCCTATAACGCAAAAAGGAATCACTTGGAATTCAAATTTTCTATTCCGAGTAAAGCGGATTTGAGAATAGGATGCGGCAATATGAGCTGGTGCAGTGACAATATGAGTTCCTACAGTAATAATGCAACGCGGACACCCGGATGCGTTCTGTTAAAAAGAAGGAGGGAACTGCCGCGTTCTGTAGCGTCACAATGTGGCAGCAGGTCACATGACCTAGCATTCTAGAAACCCCAAGCAGCATTTTGCCCCCTTTGGTTAGCACTCGGGTGTATCAGCTTATATCGTCGCCGTCTGTACTTAAAACACACTGAATTAATAAAACAACATTTTTAAAACGCCTGGATAAGACACTACGTCACATAAAAAGTTTCACTTGAAGTAAAATAAAATATATATGCAGTACAAGGCTTACGTCGCGAGACACATTTCAGCTTAGGAGCGATTCTGAAATTTGAAGGTTGACCCGAAAGAGAAGTATGTTTCAAATTCGCTCCTATCACTCTAAGAAATGCCTGCGCGTCTACTTACCCGCAAAACACTCGAAGAGCCAATCTTTGCGATCAACCAAATCAGCTCAGCGAATGATGAGGCGGAACATCTGTTTAGACCTCAAAATGAAGTCTGCGCTGTGGCATTACGCAATGCAAAGCGTCGTGCTTGTAATGCCACAGCGCAGACTTCATTTTAAGGTCTAAACGGATGTTCCGCTTCATCATTCGCTGAGCTGATTTCCTAGATCGCAATGATTGGCTCTTTGAGTGTTTTGCCGGTAAGTACACACGCAGGCATTTCTTAGAGATGTACAGACACTAAACTCACAAAAACATTTTCAAGTGTTAAAATAGGACAGGAATGTCAGAAAATGAAACTTTCCTAAAAAGAAACATTAGTGCAATATGTACGTCGCCAGACATACTTTGAGTTAAAAGCGATTCAGAACTTGCTTTATTTTCAACGTTCAAATGAGCTTGTGACGTAAATATTGCGCAATTTTTTCTTGTCAAAACTTTATTCTTTGACATACCTGGTCTACCTTGGCACTTAAAAATATGGTGTTTAGGAGAGTAGTATTTGTTTAAAGCGATTAAATTATCCTGCCAACAGGAATTATGTTTTCTCAGAGCTTCCTAATCATGTAGTTTCATTTCGTTTAACAGGAAATTCCAACTAACTGTTCTGTTTAGGTCAGATATTTAGTGTTCTTTTTTTTTCTACTCAAGCAAGGATGTGATATTTAACCTCCTCTATGGTGTACAATCGAAAAATTTCGCAAGGGCTTTATTCAAAGTGGGAATCAAAAATTGATCTAGACAGCCCCCAATGATTCAAGTACGACTTTTTTAATGCATGGAGTGATTGTTAATAGAAGCCTTTAGTCCCGGAACTTTGTCCGTCCGTCAATTAACAAACAATATGTTCTTCGCAACCCGAAAAAACTGTTTCATGTCTTCTTGACGAATTTGAGGAATCGCTGGATCTCAGACATTAGTAGATAAAGGTACCTGGCAATTTTTCTTTTACCTCAAAAAAGGTACGATATTGGTGTTTGGAGTGAAAACTGCAATAAAGCGATGCGAAATTGTCTATACAACTAATTCCTCACAAGCAATCTCGTTAGTCGTTTCGTGCATCAATGCATGTCTGTCACCAACCTCTGTGCCTAAGATGACGGAGGAGACCAAGAGAGCGTCGGTGGGGTGATCCAATTCACGCAGATCCTTGAGGAGGACGCGCTTGTACCTGGCCGGATGCTTGTACCACGACACGTTGTACAGCATTCCTGGCACCGCAGAAGCGGAGCACGTGAGCCACGACGCTCCTCCCCGTAGGATCGGTCGGATGATGGGCCGAGACAATGGCCTCGTTCCTAAAACGAAAGTAATCCAGGAAATCTGCTCAAAGTTTTTACGTTTAAAGTTAATGAGGAAAGTGAGATGTCACCTGTTAAGCAAATGTATGCTCTCCGGAGGGTTTGACATGAGAATGGTACCTGGTGTTTCAAATGGCGCACGCCTTTTAATATAGCTATATGAATCTTCAAAAACTTCAGCAGTAACGAAAACTTCTAAATACGATAGCATTTACAACCAAACCGTGAGATTGTATGCGTCTGTCCGTCGCGGCTAGATAGCTAAATTTGGTGGGAAACCCGAACCGGTGTATAATAAACCAATTTAGGAAGAAGTGGCATTTTGGATATTGAGCTTGGTGAATATTTTGGTATTTTAGGACAACAAGCAAACAGGGGTGGTGTTTCACCTTGCAAAGGAGCCGACTGTCCCAGAGACACACCAGAGTTTTCTAGAGAAGGAACCTTGTGCTCTCTGCTTTTTGTAAGCTCACCGGTTCGCGACAGTTAGCTTCCATTTGCACGAGAACAAGCACACTGTTCCTGTTGCACAATTCACTAGGCTCAACAGGCATAGAAAGAAAGATCTCTTGATACCTAAGTTTTTGCTTTCTTGACGATTTTTATAGCAGCATTATAAGAAAATACTTACATTTTAAAAGTATTGTCTCACAGCTAGAAGCCGCGAACCGACGATATTAAACTATGATTTTTGGTGCATGCAGCGTTTGAGGTATGGCAACGTCACCGCTCAGTTGGGGAACTCAACCTTGTAACTCGGGCCGTTCGCGTCCACCGAGACCAAACTAGATGTGATAACAGCGCTGCCCTTTGGCGACTTGACAAAATATGAAGTTGATTTATATAGCTACTGCGAAATAGCACTGCGAGATGGCACCACCGGCCCTTGCGCGATTCGACCTGAGCCAATACGTGCAGCCGTGCAGTTCCTGGAGCGGCCGCTGCAGGATAAATGACGGCGTTGCGATCGCCTGCAGTTCGGTTCCCGAGTACTGATCGGAGCCACTTTTTCTAAGCAGGCTGTATGGCAGTTTCCCAGCTGAGTCGTTCTAATAACGTTGAGGCATGAGAACCGGGGATCGCAACCACGGGATGTACGCGGGCCGGGACCCAGAGAGTCCCGGGCCGCACCCGGCCCGCGGGCCGCGTGTTTGAGACCCCCGGTTGAATCGGTTAAGGCGTTGTCTTGGATAGGCGAAGGTTGCAGGTTCGATCTCCGCTCCTGGCCCAATGTTTCGCCAGCTCTCTTTCCCTTTCCCTTCCCTAACTTTAATGAAATAAATTCCACATTCACTCTCTCCCCTCTTCGTTCCCAACATTAGCGCGGCTGCACTTGTGTAACCTTACCTCACTCCCAAAATATATACATATACAGGGTGTGTGTGTTTTTTAAGCTTTACAGATTTGTTTAAAAAAGCTGTAAAAGTTACACTTATGATGTTTATGCAGGTGAGTTATACGGCCGGGGGCCATTATGTGGGCGGTTGATTTTTGCGATAAGTCGGCTAATTCATTAAAATTCGTTAATTAACTTTTACATTAGTGAAAATATGCATATGGTTCCAATTAGAAACTTACCGAGCGTCATCGAAAACCACTAAATGAACTCTTTTTAGAAGGACTCGAAGCTCGTGGGAAACTCGGGGGTGCGCCAAAGTTACCACTCGTGAAGCAGGCGCAAAGCCAGCAGTGGCAGAACGCGATGATAATCTAATCATCCGCGTTCCGCCACTATCCCGACGTCCTACTGAGCTTCCGAAAGAGATACCAACCAGCCAACTTTGTCGCAGGTCTCGTCTCAGCGGGAAGGGCGCAGAAGGCGAGGTTGCAACCGGTCAGGCCTCGGATATGGTAGATGAGGTAGGTGCCGCAGTTTCTTATTTTCGCCGGGCTCTTGAGAATGCAGCAGACGGCAGTTGACGTCGACGGGAAGATCCAGGCTGCGCACGCCTCGCCGACAACCTCCTGCCCCGCGGACGGCATGGGATCGTTCAGCCTGATCCAGACCGGAGCTTGCGTCCCGCACCGTGTCACCTGAAACAGGTGGGCCTTCGCAAACAGTTGGTCATAGAGGCTCGTTCCTTTTCGGCCAGCGGGCGTCGTAGCGTCCGCAAGACGCGACCCCGAAAAAGGTACTGTAGCCCCACCGCGATGGTCATCGACAAGATGAGAACTGCAGTGCGTCTTTTTTTAACGCCGTGCCCCCAGCACGTGCTCTCTGCCTCTCGCCGTGTTTTGGCTGTGTGCAAGCTTCACGAGACGCCGAAGAGTTATCGAGGAAGCCTACGCTGGAGACGGGACGTACCGTTCAGACCTTCTTCGAGACCCTGCAGTGTATTCCAGAGAGTTTCCAACTGCCCCATCGGTGTCACGTGGTTTATGGACCGATACGAGCTGCGAGGAGGTGACGAACGTGTCGGTCGTCTGCGAGCGTCTCCGCCTTTCCGCCTGCTTTCCTCCTCGCCACGCGCAGCGCCGTGCGCACTTGTGACCAATTTGCGCGGGACGCGTCGGCCATTAAGTTGCAAACGCTCCCCGTGGTCTGCGGTGGAACCTCTCTACAATCGAGGCTCTCTAGACCTTGTCGGCACTTACGAAGTGAGAAACTGAGCGAGAGGATGGGACCAGAGCGCACGGGGACGTCAGAACACCGATCTCTGATTGGAATGATTAGTGGGTAGACCTAAAGCTAGCCGCCGTTGTCTCCACTGCACTCGTCGAGCGCGCTCAAATGCGAGAGCCGAACGGCGGACGCAGGCGTTCCGCGGTCTAACGCGTTCGATGTGTGCAGTGAAGCTTCACTAATCATTCGAACCAGAGCCCGGCGTTTTGACGTCCCCTCTCGTCTCCTTCTCTTTCTCACTTTCTCGGCGCATGACGTCCGTGAAGCGACGACCATCTGATGCTGACATCAAGTGGCTTCCTAGGGTCCCATCATGCATCAAGTACGAGCGAATACACGCCTCTGTCAGCGTCTGTCCACGCGCACTAGCAAAGAGTTTAAAAAAAGAAGTATAAAAAACTAAAACAGCTTTGAGATTAGCGGAAGAACAATGCAACTCGCACCTTGGAAGCCCCATCAAAGCGGTAAAACAATTTCCTTTCAAGTTTTTTTTTCGATTTATTTCACTAATTTGGGTTCGTATCGTTTTGTCGAAACACGTTTCGCGGAAACACGTTTCGTGGACAACGCTTCGTCGACATACGTTTCATGGACGCAGGTTTTGTTGACACTGTGATGTTTCGTTGACAACAGACTTTTTTTACTAACTAGATTGGGTCGATGGCTTCGCTGAATGTACGGTATACTGGAACTACACTTTAAGAAATGCCTGCGCTTCTACTTCCCCGCAAACCACTCGAAGAGCCAATCTCTGCGATCAGCCAAATCAGCTCAGCGAATGATGATGTTTAGACCTCACAATTTAGTCTGTGCTGTGGCATTACGCAATGCAAGCATGACACTTTGCATTGCGTAATGCCATAGCGCAGACTTTATATTTAGGTCTAAACGGATGTCCCGCCTCATCATTAGCCGAGCGCATTTCGTAGATCGCAGAAATTGGCTCTTTGAGTGTTTTGCGGGTAAGCAGACGCGCAAGCATTTCTTAGAGAGTATAGCGGAGGCACGCAGGTGGCTCGGATAGAGCAAAAACTAATTCTTGAACCCTAAAGGCCCGTTCACACTCTCGCAACCGAGTACGACCGAGAGAGACGAGACCTGTTGAAACCTCTTAAAATTTCTTAGGACGAGAGAACACACTGGCACGCTGGCGCCATATATGCGGTGGCCCTGGAACTGCATTTCCCAAGGTTTTGCGGTATTTCCGAGGTCAAATGTGCGTAATACCTATAAGAAAGGCTCGTTTATAACGTTGACAAAAATTTTTCCAGCCAAGAAAGAAAGGATAATTCGTGAGAGAAATAGAAAATGCGCCATACCGCCAAGTTTACACTGCTACCCAATAAATGGCGTCAGTGTGTCCTCTGGTTGTAAGAGGTTTCAAGGAGCCCAGTTTTAAGAGGTCGCAAGAGTGTGAACGGGCCTTAATCCTATCGGCTTCCAAACCGACTGCGCTACGCGCTACCACCCTTCGGGAAAAAGGGGAATTATAATCTCAGGCCCGAGCTTGCACCAAGCCTCGTTGGAACCACCAAAGGTTCGGCAAGTTAGGCTATAATATCAGGATTTCGGCGGCCGAGGCGAGGTATACACGGAAAAACGCTTCCGACAAAACGTCGCAAGATGTGTCGGTGGAACGAACGCGGCCACCTTTTGATGGAACGAACTGTCGTTGAAACGTCGCCGTGTCGACGAAATGATCTGTCAATAAAACGTCGTTCAACAAACCGATAGCCGCCTACGATGGACTAAAACCCATTGCTATAGGCCGCCGGGTCCAATCAGAAGCCGGTTGGAAACCACGTGGTTTATCTGCTCAGTCGTACGTATCAGTGCGCCAAGAAGCGTCACGCGGAGGCGATCTTTTCGTCTGCTTCTCGACCCCTCGCGGCGGCTCCATTTGCTTGCTACAACTGAAGAATGCTGAACGGATTAAATACCGCCTGGAAACGATGTGGGGCAGAGAACCCCGGATCAGAACCAATGGCCTTTAGTAAATGAAGATGAGTCGGATCGAGTGTTCGACACGGGAGCGTATGCACGGACCACGTGCGGAAGAGGGATACGGGCAAGGAGGTTGGATACGGGTCCGGGTGCGTACACAAACATTGGATTGAATTGTTCTCGCTAAGGCAAAACGACTGTAGGTCAGTGTTGACTGCGCGCCCTCCAACTTCTTCAAAAAGTTGACATGTTTACGAAATATGGCATGAATGTTTATGAAACTAACTACCATCTACCTTTACTGCACTAATATTAAATAGTGCACTATCACAACAGAGAACCCCATGTGCGTAAGATTAGCGCTCTTCGTACTATGCGTATCGGAATTTTTCTCGCGCACTCTTTTGCAATGCGGCGGATAGAAGCTTTTCTGAGGTAGTGCTCCGCCCGCCAACCTTCGGGCCCTAGTCCATCGTAGGGTGAGACGGAGTATAGTTCAAAAAAGAAAGAAAGAAAAGTGAACGCTATGCTGGCTAAGTAACTCCCGTAAACACAAAAGTTTTCCACTTCACAAAAAAAACAAAAAAAACACGCGGTCAATTTTTTTAATTTTAATTATATGTTTCCGAACTGTATTATAGCAAACATGGTAGCGGTCGCTTTGCTGACTTTTGATATGATACCTGTGCAATAAGAACGAACTACGAATGAGCGTTAATACAGCTGAGCAGTCTATTTTTGGCTGTAATGTTTGTTTCACAAGTTATTTAATTCTCCCCTCTGTATCTCACCTTACATCGTACCTCCCGCACGCATATCTCACCGCACCAGTCATCCTCTCCAGGTCGCTCGCCCACGCGCTCGCACTGTAACTTTTTCCGCGTCATTCTTCCCCCGACCAGCTCCAGACTGGAACGGCCTTCCCCACCACATTGCTGCCATCACCTGCCCATCAATCTTCTTCGAAAACTTTGCCAATCATCTCTCATCCTGAAGACTAGCACCTATGTTTGATTATTTTTGTAACCCCACCCCTTATGTAATACCCCCTAAAAGGGGGTCTTTAAGGTAATAAAATGAAATTAAATGAAATGAAAAGTGAACATGTAGTTAGCGGTCACCGGTCACGCTGCCATGATTTGGGTTCTTCGATGGGTTACCAAATGTACGATTTCGGTTAATCAGTGGCTTCTCTTTGGAATAGCGGATTGAATGATACTGAGCCCTTCCGGTAAATCCATCCGTAAATTATGTGACAAAGTGAAAGTAATAAATGGAAACCCAGTGCTACCAAGATGGTGTTTTTAGAGCCCCTGTTTAACGACGCTGGGATCGTTGAGACATCGTAATTTTGTTACATCTTAATCACAGTTCAACATACCTTCGAATAAGTAAACAATTTATGGCTTCATCATACGTCGCTATCATTCTTCAATACTTGCCTCGTTTAAATTCATTTCAGAAGGCATGGAAACTGGCAGTCGTCAGGATATATAAAGATGCATGTGTTAAACGTTCTACAAAAAATAAAAACGTACGTTTGGACAAAAGGTGGGCACAATTGCATTCGAGCCGTTGACCTGAAATCTGTACCAGCCGGGCATCAGATATCTGTCGCACAACCAGTCTTTGGTGCTTGTTGACGTGTAGTCGGGATGTCTCCGAAAGTCATCGATTACTGTGTACTGACTTGGGGCACAGGGGTCACCTGAAAAAGACAGATTACAGAGTCTAATATGGGGAGTGCTTGAGTACATGAAACGGAAGGAAGCGCGAGCAAAATCGCACAATTCCCCCGTAGTGGTAGTGTCAAGAAACTGGGTTATTTCAGATAAGATCAAACAGAGGTTGGCTGGTCAACATTTTTAATTCACTCAATATTTCCGCATGTTATTGCGGTTAATGCGCAGCCAACGCGGGAGATGTTGACCTCGTTTCGTGAACAATGCAAAACTTGTTTCATTCGAAAAAGAAATTTTGTCTATCACACAGGCCAAAGCAGATATCTGTAATCTGCAACATTCCGTCGCTGTGCAGTCCACTGCAACTGAAACTATGCTATCTCGACTTGATGATTTTGAAAACCGCTCGCGACGGTGTAATCTTCTCTTTTATGGCATACCCGATGCGGCCGGCGAG
>JAZHYW010038118.1:0-44322 GCA_037355805.1 Ixodes ricinus
GCACTTCGTTCAGTTGCATTATTGCTAGAGCAGTTGTTTTTGGTCATCGAAGTAAGAATATAAGTAACTGGCTAATTTTGAGGCAAAGTGAGGCGTTCCTTTTGAGAATTGCTGACGAGTAACGTATTTAGTTACTTTTTGAGCGAGTAACGAGTAACAGCTAGTATTTGGTTACTTATTTTGGGTAACGTGTACACGTCTGCTAAATTTAACTGAGCCGGAGAAAAATGTAATGGGTGAAAAGATGAGGTCACTATACCCGTGTTCACCTCAAGAACCGTAGTAAAAAAAATTCCGTCTTCTCGCGGAACGTTTTTAATTTTCCCCATATATGTGGTGAACTAAGATATATGCTGGTGCACGCAATATTATCTTTAATAATTTTATGAAGACGGGCAGGTTTGAAACGCCAAAAAGCGTCGTCTCTTTCTTCGACAACCAAATCTTGTAAGAACTACTTAGGGCAGCGCATGACTAATGCGGAAAACATTATTTTCTTACGTGACGACGAGTATCGATGTAATCAGTGAGATCGGCCTCTCTCAGGTAAGTAAGCAGAAAGTTCAAGATTCGCCCGCAATGGTCGGCAAGTTTACTGTGGCGGGGGCTTGTCCACTTGGTGTAACCTCGAGAGTGGTACTCCGGGGGCACGGCACCAAGGTGGAGATTTCATATGACAAAGCATTTCGAGCAGTACAAGAAATAAGGGAAGGTGGGGGGGGGGGGGGGCACGTGGCCGGCGCTCGACATTGCGTGCACAATGGACTAGGGCTCGTGTCCCCTGCGGTGGTGAGTTTCCGGAATTTAGCTAGCCGAACAGGAGTGACGGCTGATTGTGTTTGTCAGCTCCGAAGGCAGACCCGTTCCCCTCTGGAGTACCCAGGGGGAAGGAGGTGAGAGTTGTCACTGGACAGCCGCAACGCAGCCAGGTGAGCCTTACGGGCCTCCTTGGCTTCCTGTTTGAGCTCTTCTAGGTCTGGTAAGATGGAATTTCCAGTTGAGACCAAGTGGTGAACGGGCTCTAGAAACATACACACAACCCAATTTTATTTTCTCATGATTTACGTGACTGCCTTGGTTATTATATACGTTGTCATCTGGAGTGGAAACCAGTGTCGCCGTACCTCGAAGAAAGAAGCGACCTTATGCTGTCTAAACGCAAACCTCAAGTGTTTTTGTTCTTTTTTAAGCTCATTGTTCGTAAAAAGGAGCAATTTTTCACAGCAGCTGTGGGCAATGAGCGTGCGCGGAAACCCGTTTTTAATACGCAAAGCGCTCTGTGTAAACAGCCAGGGCCATAGCACTGGTAAAACGAACAGTAACAAATAAAACAATGCGCGCTGTCATTACGACCATGACGTTTCACTTGTCCCAGTCTCCCTGCGCACATCGAATCTTCTTTTACAACTAATCGTTTTTCGAAGTTTTGTCATTCGCTGGGATCCTTGTATTGTTCGCTATTGACGATCGGCTTGTCAATTTGCGCAAGTAGGGCGGGTATACTTCGTTTCACCTTCCGTCCAGACGCAGCCGATGCTACGAGATTATATGAGGAATCACACAGCGTCAAAAGGGCACCATCATGGTGTTCGTAATGTTTCTGTCTGTGTTTTTCATCGCTGAACCAATCATAAACAGAACAAGCCTAGTGATTTGCACTTTTGACGCTGCTTGATTGGTCCCGTTCCCTCGTAGCATCCGCTGCGTCTGGACGGAAGGTGAAACGAAGTATAGTAACGTGCCGAAAGGTTTCATTTCGTGCGGTTTGGGTTGTAGCGTATAATTAAGACACTCAACGTTTTCGTGACGGAAGCGGAAGTACGAAATGTCCCGCCACGTCTTGTGACGTAAATTTTCACCTTAATAGTGGACGGAAGATACAAATGCGCGGTGTCATAAAAGGAGTCCTTTTGGACATCGTTGTATTGAGAAGAAAATGAGATCAATAAACGTCGCACGATAGCGTTTGCGATTTACATCTGAAATACATATTTAATATTGAAATAAATATAATATTTTAATATAAGCTTCGGCCAAAGAACATACTATAGAAAAAAATGTTAAGCCCGCTAGCCTTATCGCTGTCCCAAAATGATTACTGTTTTTTGGTCACTTTTTGTACAGCACAGCTGGAAATACGCGGAAGTGGTGGTCGATAATAATCTGGACACTCAGAGCAAGCCGTTCCGCTTCTGAGCACTCAATTTAATCGAGGGCTTAATTTATTTTGAATCTTCATGGAAACCAAATGGGACAAAGTTCCCGTCGAGGACAAAGTTCCCGTCGAGCATGTGTCTTTCGTTCGTTTTTGTTTCTTTTTTCTTTTGTGGGGGGAGGGGTTTTTATTGTTAGCAGGATTTATGTTTCCGATGCCTGTTATCATGGATTTGAATTGAGGTCGTCGGGGTCATTTCTTGGTTGGTGTGAAAGGAAGAGAGGTAGCAGGTGTCCTTGGTTCAATTTGAGGTGTAGGTGACGGAGTGGAGAGGGGGTGTTTCGGCTTTGAAGATGAGGATCGTGGTGTATATATAAGAGCGGTTGTGTTCAAATAAACTAGAAGCTGTGTTTGAGACTTGTTGTTTTGTCCGTGTTTTTATGTTGCCGTGTCTCCGGTTTACGATGGGAGGCTTGTTCTCCTCAGTAATTAAAACGTCTCAACAAATTAATTTACGACGAAAATATATGAAGGAATATGATTTTACTTTGCCAGGAAATCAGATCGTTGCTACTCAGCCAATCAGATCGCGGCATCATCCGATAAAATCACCCGAGGACGAATCACAAAACAAGAAGCGTTTCTTGAGTTGTCGGTCACTACAAACGTTTTTAATTTTATTTTTAAAGCCAAATCTGCGATGGGCGATACGGAGCCTGGATCGGTTGGCGTAAAAATGAACGTCTTCCCACTTCCTCTCCCCACTTGGGGAATCCTAGGGAAGACGGAGGCTCCAAAAAGGAACGACGGGGAAACGCATCAGAACGTTGTCCTCCAAACCCACCAGATGCCGGGACGCGCGGTAAAGTCCGGCGCCAGACTCTCTTCCGGTCCCTCCTAGATGGCGCTGAGGGAGCCAACCTCTTCAAAAGAGGGATGCAGAGCCGCTCTGGCTGCTCGATCGCATCGCCCCAGCTTAGGGACCGGGCTTGTTTCGACGCCGGCCTAGTCTGAAGTTCCATGTGATAGCGACGCAGCGGGCCTCCTATATAAAAAAAGAAAGGGAAGAAAGCCCCACGAAGTCCGCAAGGTGCCGTACAGTGGAGCACTGGCAGTGTGGGAACTCATCATCGCCTCGTAGACGCACAACGCGGAGACAGCGAGTGTTTTTTTCTCTCTCGGCCATTGATGGAGTATGGAGTGAAGCGAGCCTCCCGTCTTGAGGAATCCTCGTGATGTCGCCCGCACCATCTCCGTGAACGATCGTTCGCAGACGATAATACTCGCCATCACGTCGGCTTGCGGCGGTTCACCGGTCGTTTCAACGTCACTCCCAAGTACAATCGCGAGGCGCTGTATAAAATTACAAAATTTCGAGCGAAGTTTGTTAATCTCGAAGTCCACTGCGTGTGATCTGGATCGAGTTGATTGTAGAGTGATTGGGGAAGCTTCTGAAGTGATCGGCAAGTTCGAAGGGAGGAAATTGAAGACGGCGCGAGGAGGATTTCGTCTTCGAGGAAAAGTTCCGTTGCTGCTCGTGGTGCCGTCGTGGATGTGTCCCGCATGAGGAATTCGCCGGCTCACCAACCCGTTCCTGGGGATGTATCGTCGCACGGACTGCCCAGTGAGTAACCAGTTTGTCATTCTTTACAGGCACGAATACAAATAGAGAAGAAAACAAAACCACGAAGGTTGTAGCATTACACAATAATTTGGAATCGTATTCTTCGTTGGTCCAAAGTAATGATAATGATGAAAAAAACAACCTTATATTAATTCTCAGTCACACTGGATGTCAACCCTCAAGTTACATTATTCGACTGTTACAAAAGAACAAGATCGTGTACGTGCTTCTACTTTGATGCTATTTTGTCATCTACAACTGTGAGATGAAAACAACAACATACTCTAACAACTTCAACGCACGAGCCATTTCTAAAAAGCGGCTTAAGAGCCTGCCATTTAGAGAAATTGATGCTCGTACCGCTAATTAAGGTGATTACTTCTAAGGGTTAATTAAAAATCTGACTAATTGTAAGAAAACGCGAAATGAACTATCAGTTGGAGCATCGTAGCTATTGCAATTGTAATTACACACAAAAATTACTATCATGCAGAAGTCAGTATGATCGCAGTGAGTGTCATTATCGGGGAGGTTGTCGATTCGCCTCCACACCTAATAAAATCGGAAAGCTTGGAGGAAAGATCGTGTCGTATTTAGCAGCTTTCGTCCAAATTGTGCGCGAGGCTAGAGCACAGGAGCCGATCACCCATGAGCACAATTTGTTCAAAAGCGGGCTTTGAAACGCATTGTGCGAAACTTAATTTAACCGCGCCGGGAAAGTAGGGCGTGAAAGTTTCGTCGTTGATATTTTGTTCTTCTCTGGAACTACAATAAACTGTGGATGGACCTGCGATGCCTTCCTTAAACCATGTCTTCGCTCGGTGCTTTGGCATAATAATACATTCGACTCGTTTTCCATTCGAATTCCAAGAAGAGTAAACAACCAGCCCCTTGTTTGAGCTCGAGCTTCCTGCGCATTTGTACTTGGAGCTTGTTTTCTTCTCGCCACCCGGTTTCGCCCTTACCCGATTCATGTACAGTTGTCCCTCTTCACGGCACGGAGATGACGAATTTCATTTGATACCAGTTAGCCGTATCACATAATTTCTCGCTCCGCAAAGAAAAAAAACAAAAAAACTGCTAACCGAATATAGTCTAAAAGCACATTATAGAAAAAAAAACCTTCGAATGTTAACAAACATAAGTATAAACAGAAACCCCCCGGCACAATGCTACGAGCATACAAAGTCAACTTTTGGTGTATGGATGTTTAGACATAGGGAGGTCAGTGTGCCTCGAAGACCTTCTCAGCTGTAGATGGACAATTAACAGTAATTATGCTTTTGGCTTCGCGACTGGTCCTTCGGCGCGTTCTGATCGGTTAATGCCTCAACCTGATTGGCTGCTGCGGAGCAGTAATGCTGCCAGTATTAGTATAGTTGAGTCAGTGTACGTCCGTTTATCCTGGGAACTTTTAACGTGTGTCGCGCAATATAAGGATTGCACGAGAGCAGCCCGGTACGATAGATTGTGATGAGCACACGATAACGTATACTAAGTTAAAAAAGAAAACGCGGAAATAACAAATAAACGGCTCCAAAGGACACAGGGATCGTGGAATTTCTTTGCAAAACTTCATGGTCCAACGGTATTCGGTTTGGGCTCCATCAACACCACCTCGAAACAAGCATATGACGTCATTGTCATTGGATTCCTGGACAGCCTCTTAGCGACGAACACGCTGCAGCTTGAGTGCAGCCCAAAGCGGTAGACGCGTACCTAGCGTCGCGCTCCTGGGAGACGCGCTGGCAGATGTCGACGCTAGCTGGCGCTGGCATGGATTCACTAATGATGACGTATATCGTCGCTAGATGGCGCTGCGTGGATTCACTAGTGATGACGTATATCGTCGCTAGATGGCGCTGCGTGGATTCACTAGTGCGCTGCTTGTGGAGAGGTGGACGAGACGGCTGAGCACTTGATACTCTACTGTAAAGGGCTTCACCCTATGCCTACCGAAGACAAACATAGATTTAATAAAGTCATTGGGTTTTAGAGACAGCGAAGGAAAAGTGGATTACAAGACAGTAGAGATTACCAAGCAAAGATTAAGTGAATGGTGGCAGAAAGCACGAGAAAACTAGGTATTTTCTTATTAACTGATGGCAAGGGGGTTTTATAGCCTCACTTTCTGTTCAGTGTGGAGTGTATATAGTTTTCACATTTAAATATTCTAAGCTTAAATGGTAAGACAAATTGGCTAGGTGGCGTAAGCTACCGCCCGATCCAAAGGGCTCAGCCGTATTCATCCATCCATCCATCCATCCAGTGATGACGTCTGAACATTTTGCCTCTACAGTTTTTTATATTGAAAAAAATTGCTGTCTAGCGTCCACAAACTTATCTTGGCAGTCAGACGCAGCGCTTAGGCAAGGTAAATGATGATGTCTCATAGGGGGCTTTCTCACCATCCCTAAATCAAAACCGAGACGTATATTCTAAGCGGTCGTGCCGAGAAACGATGGGGGAATGGCCGGGTCATCGCCCCTGGTGGACGGTCGCGATTTATGAAGTAGACGCTGAGTGGACGCTGATTGGGCGGGTTATGCCGCCACTGAACGCGCCGCGAAATGCTCTCGTTATAGCGCAATGTTCCCTCCGTACGCAATAGCTGCCATATTTACGACGAGTTCTTTTTTCTTCTTTCCGCGCCGTAATAGACATGATTGCAATACCGCCATGTCTGGTTAATATGAACCCCGTTAATATGGGTAGCCCGCTATAGCAAAATGATTTGTTGGCCTAGTTGGTTAAACATTACGAAAATTAAAAAGCGCGAAGGACAAGGACAAGAGAGAGACTACACAGGACAAGCGCTTGTCCTGTGTAGTCTCTCTCTTGTCCTTGTCCTTCGCGCTTTTTAATTTTCGTAATAGCACGCTATATTAGACGTACTTTTCAGAAGTAAACTAGAATAAATGCGCGTTTTTGTTTTTTTGTCTTGTTATTAGGAACGACTCGCATTATTTATATAGACGATTTTTGTGGGGAAGCTAACGGATCTCTATGTTAAGCTTCTTTATTTAAAGACGCGCTGATCACGATTTGAAAGATTTTATATGTACCAGTAGCTTTGCGATGAGAAGAATAAAAAAGCTACTGACTGTTGTAATAATAAAAAAAAAGAAGGTTTAGGCACTGATTAAGGGGTGCTTTCAATGATAAACATATAAAACCCGATGCCGTGTTTTCCTCTGAACCAAGTGCCAGCCTAAACAAATTTCGTACAAAAAATATAATTTTTTTCAGTTAGTTTACACTTGATTCATAGTCCGCACGCCAAAATGGATTATACACCGCAAACTTAAAGAAAAAAAAATCTTGCTTTATTGGCGTACAAAAATGGGTGTATCATATAAAAATGATGAATAATGTAATCCCTCATTTACAACATCCGTCACATCCCGTTTTATTAAATGAGCTCGAAGAAAATATATATTTTTAAAGATATATTCGCACGTGTAGACAGTCCGCCCAGCACAACATTTCAACCTTTAAAATGTACAGTCTGCGCACTACAGTCAGCAAAAATACGGTGCACGAATTGTTTTCTTTTCAGTAATGAGGCTACAACAATCGCGTGACTATTCGGCTAAAGCTTTTATATGCCATCTTTCACAACTCACCACGTCTCTCGTTGAAAAGAAAATGCAATTTATTACCCCACGTCAGGCACGCCACGAACATGCATACACTATTGTCGTACCCTACTGCCTGACCAAGTGTTTAAAAGAGATATTTTTCACGCGTCCCGTTAACGAGTGGAAGCCTTCCAGCTAACATTACGAGTGCCTCGTCCATTCAAGAACTTTCACAAGCGCTTCAGTGTAACATTTCAAGTTCATTTTTTGACAGTTTAGTTACTGTTGCCTAGTTGATTTGCGTATTTTTTAGAACTTTCTGGTTGCGTAATATTTTAGTTGTGTATGCCCTGCCTTGCCGGCCAGATGGCAGCTTGCAGCGTGTGTAAATGTTGTGTGTGTGTCAAACGTTTAATGAGAAAAAAGAAAAAAAGAAGTGGTCGCACTCGCGCGTGACTTCTTTCACGGGACTTTCCCTGTAGGAAGCCCCCTTCTAGATGTCCTGACGTAGGTCGCCCGACATCGTATAATCGAGCAGGGTCCGTAAGATTCGGACTCGTCTTTCAGAGTCGCCAAACGGTCTGATCCACTCTTCGTAGGAGCTAGGAGTGTCTTCGCCCAGCTGGGCCCAAGCATCGCTTCTGTGTGTGGCGAGGGCCTCACATTCCCAAATCAGGTGGTAAAGTTTTGGCAGTGTGCCGTCTCCTTTGCAGAGTTGACATCTTTGGTCGGGGGGTTCGTAATCAGGGTTCAACTTTCTTTTCTTGATGGTCTCAAATTTTTGAGTCATGTATGGTGTTGTTGCGCCACCCGTACGAATTCGTCGTAATATCACCATTTCCTTGCGTTTGAAGTGGTTCAGTGGAATGGGATTTGGTTCGGGGTTCCAGGATTCCTTTAGTCGGTGCTTCCATTCTTTTTTGTGCATCCGCATAGCTTCAACCGGGTCGTACGTTGTATCTGCAGTTTCAGTGTTAGTCGATGAGGGGTCGGATTCTCCTGGGGCACGCGAGGGGTGAGGACTGTTGAGCTCCTCGCGGCCGCGTCATGCGCCGCCTCGTTGCCGTGGATGCCCGTGTGTCCCGGGATCCATCGGATGCAGACCTTTGTTTGGTGTACACGGAATAGGTGCAGGGCCGTGTGGAAAATGCGTTTGATGGTTCTGCACGTCGTGGCTCCGTGTCTTTTGCATTCTCGGATGACGTGCTGCGAGTCCGTAAATATGTATAGTTGTTTTGCGTCGTGCTGTCTTTGTGTCACCTCTAGGTGTCGTAAGTGGCTCTCTATCGCGAACAGCACTGCCTTGGCTTCGGCGAGTTCGGGAGAGTAAGGATCGGCTCCTCGGGGTTGGGTTGTGGTCGATATGGATGTCCCCATTAGGTTGTCTTTAGAATAGAAGATGGCGGCGGCTGTCGTGGCAGTCTCTGGGCCGGCGATTTTCATCGCCGCATCAGTGTACGCGACCGTGGTGGACGGGTCTGCCAGAAACGTTCGAACTTCGACTGCGTGGTTTCGGGCGTAGTGTTCCCTTCGTTTAGCGTGTTTCTGCGCGTCCATGTTGCGCGGGATTGGCTGGGACTGTGTGAGGTCGATGAGGTCCCATGGGGGTGCGGGTGGTGGGATGTCCCCTGCATCATTCTTGCCCTTCTGGGTTGAGAAGCTTGGCTATCTTTCTGCCGTGCTCCGTGTGTTTCAGTCGAGGCTGTGTGTGGCGACTTGTGGTCGCCACACACAATGTAGTCGGGTGTTGGTTGTAAAATGTTTTCCGACGAGGTGAGAATGCGAGCCTGTACGTGCTCCTACCGTGGCCAGAACGATTCTCAAATCTGCAGACTTTTGCTTGTGCACTCCATAAAACTGCGCCTAATATATATATATATATATATATATATATATATATATATATATATATATATATATATATATATATATATATATATATATAGAAAGTAATGTGCGCAGACACAGCAGCCGTAGGATGATAAAAATAAAATGCTAATTTAATGGCGAAAAAAGTCACGCAAGAAAAAGGGGTGAAGTGCCGAAAAAAAGTTGTATTAGTTTACGGGAATAATGAAGACTAGGCACAAGAACGCTGGTTACGCGGGAAACAAACTTTTAAAAAAGGACGGAGTAAAAGTCAAAGTTAAAACACAAGAACTTACAAAAATAAATTGTTAAATGAAAAATAATATAAAGAATTAAAAAAGAAAAAATGAATAAAAATAAGAAAGGGGCCTGACGTCCGTCGACGTTTCGGCAGTGGCACTGCCTTCTAAGTTATTTAAAATAATTTTGGGTCCCTCGATTTATCTCAAAAAACCTTACGAATGCATCGAAAAAAAGTAAAATTAATCGTTATCAAGACCCACAAATGCTTAGAATTGGCGAATTAAAAAAAAAATAAGAACCGTCGCATCAGATATGCTATAGGGAAGGGGCGTAATCGAGAATTTGCTATTAGAGATCGAACATGCGAAAATATTTAATATATTTTTTTTTCTTCTTTTTGTTTTCTTCTATACTTGTTTTGTTTGTTTTCTTCTATACTTGTTTGGTGATATATTCTCTACAAGATTTTGTTCCTGTGAGGATATAGTCGTAATAACGCTATCCCCAGTGCAACAACAGTTTCGTATGTATTTTCTTTCTGTCAGAAAAATAGAGTTGGTAATTTTGAGGTCCAAAATTTTCCACGAGGAACCATGAACTTCGAAGCAACCCATTTATTTTGAAGACGGGTATACTCACCTCAATATCTAACCCCCCCCCCCCCAAAAAAAAAAAAAAAAAGCCGATTATTTTTGACGAAAAGTCGAGTACGCGAATAATAAAGTCGTAAACAGTTCAAGAGCCTGCGGCAACAAGAAAAAAATGTAAACACCCCTTCAGGAAAAAAAAAAACGAAACAAAAACCCCCAAACAAACAAGCACAAATATTGTTTTACGTTTTTTTCTTGTTTCTTTTTCTCCGCATCTTCATCACAGGAGGGGTTTGTGAAAACATCGGGTGTATACTTCGTTGGTCTGTTTTTTTTTTCTGTTCAAAGCGGTATTTAGGAGACGATATTTGCGAATTGTCCCAAGTTTAAAAAACGTCGAAAATTCAAAGTGAAACGAGTACGCGCGCGGCGCGACACCGTTAGCGCGAGCATGATATCTTCGTTTTTTGTATTTTACTCGGAGGGGACGTGGACGGAAGGAAAATTTTCCGTATGATCAGCATTCCAGCCTAATATTACATGACCTACCCATGACGTCATCACACCTTGCTGGTGCCACTCTTACGTTTTTGTTTCACTTGCGACAGAAAAGTAACAAAGAAATTGGCGATTGCATGGTGAGTGATGAGAAGAAAAAAAAAAAGACCCAAACTGCGACAGAAAAGTAACAAAGAAATTGGCGATTGCATGGTGAGTGATGAGAAGAAAAAAAAAAAGACCCAAACATCTTGGTTATGTGTTCTGCTGATCTCCAGTTAGATTATAATTAAGGATATTGTAGGAGCCGAAAAAAAAAAAGGAGCCCAAATAAAGCTAGAAAAAGAGAGGAGAGGGAAAAGAGGTAGGCTAGTTGGGAATAACTATACGAATCACTTGACAGTTGTCGACTCTATAGCGTGCACATATACAACCGTAGCTGAGTGAGTTTTTAGTGCACCGTACGTCTCAAAGATGGTAAAGTAGACTGGTGCCCTCCAGTGACGCGAGAAGTATACTGTGAATCTTTTGGTGGACTATTTAAAAAAAAAAAGCCTGGGGACAAAGGAAGTACCGCGTTGTGGTACGTGTTCAGTCTTGCACACGTTAATAAAAAAAAGTAATAGATTACTATTACAATTACTCTTTGACAAAAAATCAATTGGATTACTTGATTACTTGAGAAAAGTAATTGGCCGTTACTTGAAAAAATAGCCGTTATACTTTTCCCGATCACTTCAGATTTTCTAAGCAACAAAGCTTTCTTTCGGTTTGAAAACGGACCTAAACTAAAATAGCGGTGCCCACAAAGAAAGAAAGAAGATTGGAATGCCGATATTCTAAGCGTAGGTTGTAGTATAGTGACTCTAGAGTAGACCTGGCAGACCAAGAGGGAATGATAGATGGCCAGGAACACGAATCGTTAAGCCGTTTGGGCAGGTGGTCGGGTCGAACCGGGGAAGGGCTGTCGCGTGGACCCTTTCCGTGTTTACAAACCGAAACCGTCTCTCGCCTCCCAAGAGAGTTCCGGCCGCTTCGTTTCGGCAGGTCTTCCGAGCCTGTTGATGTCACGATTCCTAGGACGATTAAGTTCTACAGAAATCGCGAAGTTGGGGACTCGGCGAGGTCCTTACGCCGTGCTATTTAACACGTAAGAAGGAAATGATCGTCTTACGAAAGTTTTAGAAAGTCTCCAACAAATCTCTCGCTAACCGGTACTTTAGAGTTAACCACCTGGAGAACCGTTCATAATATCCTGAACGTTGCAAGAAGCGCTGCCATTGTGGGGATTGCTTGTCCGGCTTATTTGACCGGAAGCTAAAAATGCAACAGCGCCCCCTTTCAGTCATTTTATAAAAAGGGTCTACATACCAGCCCCACTCTCTGACGTCAGAAGAAGCTAGTTGGTGAGCGAAAGTGCTGACGTCACTCCACTGCGGTGGCGTCGCTGTCGGCACCGCGCATGTGCAGACGTTTCGCCTCCCGCGAGTCTGGTTTGTGCGCACGCGCACTGGCCACACCCGGTGTGGGCACACGCGGGTTTGTTTGTAAACCGCGTGTTTGTGCGCACTGAGTGCACATCCGCTGCGGAGTCTGTACAAAAGTGAGGCCTCGTGAAAGCGTGAGCAAGGGGTCGCCGGGACCCTTGGGTGCGTGCCGGTGATCGCTTGTTTCGCCAAGCGGCCGATTAATGCTCTACGCAGGCATGTACACGGTAGAAGGGATTGCGTTAGCAAACTGGATTATGGCTATACTCGGAGTTTGCTCGGCGACCTATCAACTTTTCAAAACACATCGCAGAAACGTTCGTGCGCCCGCGGAGCTCTAATCTCTGCGGTGTGCGAAAGGAGCTTAGGGAAGGAAGATTATTTGCCGCCCGACAAGTGTGAAGTTCGTGGCAATGGGTTGGCACGTGAAGGATTTCGGTCAATGCTACTACACGCATTTAGAATTCTTTTCTTATTTAAAAAAAGGGGGGGGGGGGACAAAGATTTATTTTAATATACATCGCGCGCGAACAAGCGCCCGAAAGTTTCTTATCTTGTTCTATATTATTATTAAGATGCGTCGTTTTCTTGTACATCTCCAAGAAGTAAACTCATGCGTTGCAAGTCATCGTTGAGTGATAAGTGTGGGTTCACCTCCCTGAGCAACGTAGACTTTTCTTAAGTCACGGAGGTTCCCGAATAATTACTTTAATAATGGTGATCGAATTGCTCAATTGACTAGATTACGCATCATCGCATATTTATTTAGAGACAGCGCACATGGAAGAATTAGTAAGGATCAATTCTCCGCCTTCTGGTCTCGTGGGTACGTTCAATTTCCTGACATGGAGAGGATGAGCGAGGCCGCATTTAGCTGTGGAATGGGTGGAGAGGGGGTCCTAGGTCTTTTCACACGCGAACTTCCTGCTGTTCGAATTGGCCCGATTTGCGATTAGAGGTGGCTGTTTAGGAGAAAAACGAGCCGTGTTTCTCGGCCAACTACGAAGAGATTAGTAGTAGTCAAAATAAATGTTTTTTTCTGACACGTAGCTGAGGTAGTTGTATCTGTAACTATTGCCGATCCTGACGTAGTCGCCAAACATTGCACACTCTGGTTAACTCCCGTTCCGTTTAATGCAGCCCGGCTTGTCTTGCGCACGCATAATCAATCTCGGCGATGTTCGAATTGAGGTTGGTATCTCTTTCGCTTCAATAGGCTAGCGTCCTCCTTTTATTGTTGGATTAATTGGAGTCAGAACGTTGATTAAATGGTGTCGAAAGCGGCTAGAAGCATCTTAAATCATAAAAAAAGACACGCCATTGCAACCAATATTTAAACGAGTATGAATTCGGCCACATTAGCTCACGAACTCAATCATAAGTCTGATGTCTTCTCGTGACAGATGCTTGGGGTTGCCTAAAGGGGTATCCAAACAGGATACTTCAAAATGCGTGAAGCGACACTTCTCCGCCAAATGAAGGAAAGGCCCGTCCACATACTGGCAACCGAGTACGACCGAATGAGACAAGACCGGTTTTTAGGCCTTTTACGACCGGTTGCGCTGCTGTGGATCAAGTCGTAAAGGCTTGTTCACACACTTGCTTGAGTCCAACTGAGTGCGACTGCAACGGACTGCTAATGTAATCGGGCGGTTGTAGGCTGCTGAAAACCCCGTCGCCATAGCAACCCGTAAAAGGATTAACGCCGCAAGCCGTTGCAGCTGCACTCAGTCGCACTCATGTTTGAATCACCCCTAAAGGGCATCTCAAAAAAGAAAAAAAAGATTTTTTAAAACAGTCTGGTTGGGACACGCGTGTCAAAAAATAAAATTTACGCGAATTTTTTTTTTTTTAGAGCAATATTGATTGCGCCAGACGCAATTTAGTCGGTAGTCACTTCCTTTCCACTTTTTCTCTCTCGGCATTTCGGGCGCGTGGAGGAGAGGTACTCCCTGCCTCCGCTCTCGTAGTGGATCGGCTTGGCTGCTTGGCTGGCTTGTCTGCGCCTCGTACGAGAGCCAATGCTACTTCGTGTGTCTGTTGGTCGCATCGTCCGCGTCGACAGCCGATTCACACGACGGACCGAATCGCGATTTTTGTCCGCAGACCGTGTACCAAGTGACCGGCACGTCACCGATTCCTGCAATCCGCGCCTCGTCCGCGGACGCGCCTTTTCACTCGCGGATTTTTGGCGGGAGATTGACTTGAAAAGCGTTTAGTCTGACAACGTACGTTGTTTTCTGTTTGTTCTGAGCGATGAAAACAAAAGTGGCGCATCGTTGTGTTTTGTGCGTTCGCTGGTTCATTTTGTCGGGCGTTTCTTCGTTCCACGTGTGAAAGGAACTGCAGAAACTTTGTCTGGCTGACGCGACGCAGGTTCCTGTACTCGTCCGGGTCCGCGTCAAGAAGCTTCCGTCAAAACTCGTCTAGCACGCCGCGATGATTCTTGCACGTCCAATCAGGATTTCACCGAGCAAGACCTCTCTTGTGGCTGTGGAGAACTTGAGTGTTGTGCACGAGCGCGGAGTGCGTGAAGGCATCTCCAAACGCTCCTTCGCGAGCCCAGAACTTCGTTGCTTCTACGCGGAACCCTTCTCGAGCAGGACCATGCCTGTGTCACTCTCATGCTTTGGGTTAGTAAAGCTAGTGGCGCGAAGCCTATCACGGTGTTTTGTCTCGATCTGTACGTGACAACGGCGCACTCTCTTGGACAACGGTGCCACGGTGCGATGTTGGAGTTTCGCGGCACTGGGGGTGGCGACCAGGTTCGGTCCGTCCTCGCTGTCGTCTGCTCGTCGTCTCCTTTGTGTGGATGCGCTTGGGAGACAGACGAACCGCAGACATGTCGTCACCCTCCGCGGATCAGTCAGTCATGTGAATCGGTCATGACTAACTAACACAAGCAACAAGCCCTCTTCAGGTCTTCACATATAAACGCGATAAAACCATAAAACTACCCGAGGACTCGAGACGCGTTGCAAGACCGCGACAATGACAGAAAAACAAAAAGGCGAAGCTTTTGTTTGTTGTTTTATCCGAACGGAAGCAACGATTTTGTAAAACGTTTGTAAGCAATTACGACGTTCATTCGATGAATTGTTTCTTAAAGCTAAAAATATGTAATCCAAAAGGCGATTTCAAGAGATCACGAAGATTTTATAACCAACATCCAAGCTGTCACTCATTGTTTTGGCCAATGAGAAGCTGATTTGAATGACCATCGTTACCAATGAGAAGCCAAGCTGAATGACCTCGAATTTGCGCGAAAAATTTCAAATAAATCTCTCGCCGTCAATATTGCTATAAAAATTTATTTTTTTCGCGTAAAATTTATTTTTTGACACGCGTGTCCCAACCAGACTGTTTTAAAAAAACTTTTTTTTCTTTTTCAGGGGCCCTTTAAAATTGGAACAGCATGCATGGTCAATAAATAGAATGACCAAGGTAACTTTCCACATATGTGCACGAAGCGAGTTTTCAAACCTTTCAGGAATATTAAAGCGTTCGTAGAAACCTCATAACGTCGCCGTCTCCTTTGCTTTAGACTTTACCGCTGCACGTGGGCCTAAATAATTTATCTTCGAAATAATTTCGGCTTCTGCCAACTGCATCCCTAAGCCGGGTTTGTCATAACCAAGGAGGTTATAAATATAGGAGGGAGCACGTTGCAATATTTGTGAAGCCTAGTAGTCATAAAAAGTTTAAACAATTTTGTGGACGTGACCGTAGATCTCTCTCGCAATTGGTGCGACTGACATGTCACACGCGAGACGGATGGTTGATTGTAGAAGGATCCCTTGCAGGCTTGCGCGCGCTCCGTCCGGTAGGTTTTATCAGATTGAAGGCCGGACCTGAGGCAAGCAAGGAAGTGGTTAAGGCGGATCATGAGCAGACGGGACGCTGCTACTGGTGCACCTGACGATCAGGGCAATCGCCGTAATCGCAACGGAGAAAACGAAAGCCTGGCACTGCCGGGACGCTAATTTCCTGCGGCTACGGGATGGGCGCTTGCAGAGTGGTGGCTGCTGCAATCGAACTGGCTTTTCTTCAGCGGGGTTACCTTTCACCAGTAAGCCCTTGGCATATTACACACACAGTTTTACGGTAACAAAAATCGATCAAGAATTCTCTCAGATTTCCGACGGTCGCCGAACTGCGGATGGATTTCGGCCGTTGGTCGCGGCGGTGGCTGGACCCCATCAAAGTGGAGCGTGTTGTGCTCCATGCACTTCCAATGGTCAATTAAACATCTCCCAACCTCGAGTCAAGTTGAGCTGGTTCAATTTGTCACTACAGCAATAAAACGTCCCAATGGGAGACCTGCATAGCGGCCGCAACGCAAAGGAAAAGCCAAACGTATTGTTGCGTGATATAACATGAGCGATGACAGCGCAGCTATCAAATTTGCAGGAGGGCGCGACAATCATTGCTGTAGAAGTGCCTAAATATTGGTCCAACCTGTCGGGTCGACATAGTTACACAATCATGTGTGTATATAATTTGTTCTTGCTTTGGCTGCTGTAGTAATTAGTGGCCAGGAGATAAAAAGAAAACTCCTTGCTGATGAACGCAGATACAAAGTACATTACCCAAAACATGCCAACAGGTAATCGTTACAGCACTGACGTTCCATGTTGAATACTATCGTTTTCAGGATAGTAACGGTCTGTAGGAAACAGAATGCATTTACTTTATAGTTGAGGGTACATATCAAAGGGCAGGGGGCGTAGAATCGGCAGGCTGGGCGCGGGCCAGTTTCTAGTTGCGAAGACTGATAAATGAAACGCACCAGCACCATGCTCCCTGCTACTATCAACCATGCGACGGTCACGTTCTGTGGTCAAGTTGGCTTGATCAGTGAGGAGGGTAAGGAGGAAAATGAGAAAGAGGCGAGGCATCAGGGAAGCATGGCTCGTGGAGGCTACGCAGCTGATACCATGCCCCTCCTACCCTTCTAATCTCCTTGGTCATAACCGTGCGATTGGAAAGGAGCTCGTGTGGCTTGTCGATAGTTTCGGGCCGTGCTCCAAAATTCACTCAATCTCACTTTAGGGTAAAGGTTCTGTACCCTAGCATTCAAAAACCTACCCGTGTCCAGCATTCTTCTATTTTTGTTGTCATGTGAAAATCCGCCAGGGTAACCCGGATCCATTCGAGTAGATTTGGAACGCAGCCTCGGTGTACGCCATGCGTCGTTTAGTTGCTCTGCTCAGAGTCAGAAACTCTGAGCGTTAGGGTAGGAGTAAAGGAGCGCGGACTTAACGCGCCCAATACGCGAGCCAAAAATCACCCTGCTACTAGACTTACGTCTTCTGTGCTGCCGCCCGCCGTTGACCCTGGCAAGTTTTTTAGGCCCCACATTTTTACAGAAAAGGAGCTATGGTTTGTAATTTTGCATGATAAAAGAGACCTGTGAAAAACACCTTTCACGAAAAGAATTGCTACGTGCAGGCGCCGATTTTTACGGGCCAATTTAGATCGTGCCTGGCGACTTCAGACACCCTATATTATCCGTTTAGCCGTTCCAACCGTTATTTACGCTCCCAGGAAGCGAACCGCAAGTCGTGAACCCAAACAAATAAGAATTTCGGTTCGACAAAATGGACCTTTTCCAAGAAGCGTTCTGCGCACGCGCGAGCGCCCGATGCCAAGCGGCGGAAGTTGGCATCAAAAATGGAGGAAATTCGGAAGGAGGCTGTAGATCAGCGAGTAGAAAACGTAATTGCAGCATACATATAATTGTGTTACGCAAAAAAGAAAGCGGACGGAAAGAATAACACGACGTTTAAGTGGACGCCACGGATGCCCCACTTGGAAGTCGCGTTGGGCACGCCCCGCTGCTCAGAGAACGAAGAAACTGGTAGCGTAGCTCCCATTATCGATTGGTAGTGCAGGTAGGTCCCTTCCTCGATTTTTAGTTCGTGCAGCCACTGCCTGGTGCCGTCGGTATGTGAAAAAGGTCCATTGCAAATGCGGCCTCGAAATCGCAGCGACTCCCGTCGAGAAGTAGGCCTGTATCTTTCAAATTTTCAACAGTGCCCCTGGCGAAAAACATTTTTAGGTCACGTTTCCACTGTGCGTAGCGTTGCGTCCTTTCAAAAGCTACGTTAGTGCTCGTGAAACATGAGCAGACGCCGAGGGAAGCTGAGGGACGCTAGTTTACGCCCGTGAAAAGTACACGACGGGACGCTAGGAAGCCGCTACACGTCAGCATTAAATGGTCGCGTTTCGCGGACGCTAGCAGAGGCGCCTCTTTTCTGGTCGCGTCTCGTGAACGCTACAGTGCCCCTTGGCCGACAGAAACATGCCTGTTGTAAACTCCACCCACATAATAAAAAAATAAAATAAAACTGCAACATGTAGCGTATGCAACATGTATTTTACTGACAAAGAGAAGTTACGCCTTCAAAGCGACCGAAGTTCCGAGTTTAAGCACTGTCAAAACAGCACAGCTGTCTACCTTCTTGTTCGTGTCCGTGTCCTTCCGCTGTTTTAATCTTTAGTCTTCACCGATGTGTTCAATAAACGGCCGCGTTCACCTGCATTCCGAAACCTTAGTCGATGTCAACCATGTAAGCACGCTGCGAAACGCATGTTCAAATGTGGCGCTGTATCATGCGAATTACGCGATACATTTTTACTTCAAAGCTGAAAAGGAAACTATACTTTTCACATACCCGACAAAAGGCGACGCGGATTGACGAAAAGGCAGCGCGCGAAGACGCTAGGGTTAGATTAGAAGAACGTCCCTCCAAAATCGCCAACTAACGCAGAATCGTGTTCGCATACTTACGGACAGAGTGCCGCGTCGAGTCGCGGGACCAAACGTCGCTCGAGAAGAGCGCGATCGTGCAATGGCGCGATCCACAAATGAAACAAAGACAAGCAACCCACCCAACAAAGCGCCAAAGTAAAGAAAAAGAAAAATTATGGTGCGGGATGTGTTCCGTTACATCGGGCTCGATGATTGGATTTTAGGCATCACATGATAGCAATTCATTAAAAACAAAATCTACAAAATATATATTTGTTGGGTTTTTGGAAACAAATATTTAAAAAATTAAGAATTAAAATGCTTAAAAATAATAAAACTCCAAGACTACCAGGATTTGACTGCTTTGAAATTTCACACAGCGTTCGGTAGACTCAGAAAAAAAAAAAACCTAAAAAGTTTATGTACATAGACTTTAAATTCGTAGAAATAAAATTATATTATCATATTCGTCACATTTGACAAGAGGCGGGAGAAAGATCGAAATTCGAAGGCGAAGTGGGCGAAGCACGTGCGAAGCTGTCAATCGCTTCGCCGCGCGTGGCCCGCATTTCGGCCCTTGTTTGCTTTCGCCGGCTCCGAGTGTTCCTGCAACCTTTGGAAAGAAATCCACCTCAATTTGTCGTGAATCCACATTTCTGAGCGTTGGTTTTCCGTTCTTGGTGGATTGTTGGTATTTTCACGTATGTATTTATTTTGCAAGATTCCGATTGCTTGTGTATTTCGCCCGAAATTCGGCGTACCACCACATGTTTTAATTGCTGTGGGTTCCTCGTGGAAAGATTTTCGGCCTTTTCCAATTGAAACCTAACGCGGCTGTCAAGATTCGGTCGATTCGTTTTCTTGCATGCTTCAGAGTCTCTTTTCAACCTCCGACGAGAGCAGTCGACTCTCCGCGAACTCCTGAGAACGTGACCCTATACTTCGTTTCAACTTGGGTCCAGACGCAGCCGATGCTACAAGCGCGAGCTCCGGGCTTTCAGCGTCCCTGCCAAGCACGCGCGCTCGTGCAGTCAAAGCACTGTTCACGGCAGCATGCTCGCGCTTGTAGCATCGGCTGCGTCTGGACCCGCCAACGCAGTATAATCTACTCATCGAGCGGCGCTCGCGAGGCAGGCCCATCAGCCTGCGCGAGGCACGCCTTCACCCCGAGAAAGGAAGAACAGCCTCCGTAGCGACCAGAGGTGCTGTTGCGCTTACTGGTAGTGATGGGCCGAACTTTTGCTGAATCAGTTCGACGCTGAAATCTGAAATTCGGCGAAGCCACTTTTGCCGAATTTTTCACAGAGATTGCAGATTCGCAAAAATGCATTGTTACCGCGACTTACGTTGAAATTTAGTTTTTCCGGGGAAAAAAGCTTTTATGTTATTGTTTTCTTGCCTAACTTACGTAATGCATATTGACACAGTTAGCTAAGTAAGGTGATATTCTACAAGATAATGACCCCTTCGAAAGTCAGTCTACCCACCCTGTACAAGCTCGAACCGACGCTCTAATGGCGGCACTAAGCTCTCATACAGAAAATGCGAACGTCTTCGAAAGCATAGAGCAGAAAGGGCAAAAAATGTTGGTTCTTTTACGTCACCTTCGACTCACGAAATCGAGGGTGCTTGATTTATGCGAGAGCACAGCTCCTATCACCGCCATTAGAGCGTGCAATATTGAGGACTCTTCGCACAGGACTGCCACAAGGTGACTCCTGACTTTTTGAAAAGGGTCTATTGTATCGGTGTCGTTTTTATGTGTTCACTGGCAATTTTAGAGTGACTTCTGGCAGAAGTGGCGGGACAACGAGGTTGGGTGGCAGCGGTGGCAGTCACGAATCACGCCACGAGTTTTCGGTTTCGAAGCGTCATTAGCATGCCCCACGCAGGGGCGGATTTAGAGAGGGGGTCCGGATGTCCTGACCCCCCTCTTGATTCCTGTATGTGTAAAATTTGGGGCGTAAAACGAAGGAGAGGGTGAGGGGTTTTTAAACATATGGTACGCTGACCAACACCTGACCCTCCCTCAGGGAATTCCTGCATCCGCCCCTGCCTGCATGTGTGTGTACAGTGTTACAATGAGGGGGCAATAGCGCTGCGTTCTTGCTTTCTCTGAGACTTACCGTTCCTGTGTACGCGAAAACGAATGCAGCGGTTGCTGAGCCTATCACCAGAAAAGTTGATCATTATTATTGTAAATATGCATGTTCTTCAATTTGAGTCACTTGACGCCAGCTTTGCATGAAAGTGTGCGTCCCATATTAGCAACGTCTCGTTTTTAACGTTTAAAAATGCCAGTTTCTGGTGCTAGGACAAACACGAGCGTGGTTAGAAAGATAGGGAAAGATTAGAGACGCCGGATATAGCGCAACGCCGCATTATGATTCCGTGTTTGGTTTTGTGAAGTAGGCAGGAAAATCGCTGAAATCACGCTTGGTTGAAAAAAACAATCAATCAACCATTCAATCTTCCTGTTCCTGGTAATAAAATACCGCAGGACAGCGGTCTAAGCGGCTTGGCGAGAAAGGTTACAAACACGTACGCCTCGAGGCGCCTGCCAGCCAGCTTTCCGTGAGTTAAGCGAATAGACACAACGCTACCCACAACAGTTCGGACGCTTAAGACGCCGGATCGAACACAGGAAGGACAAAGAATACGGCCGCTGGACACACACTTTCAGCGCAGAGTGCTGAGCGCAGCAGCACACTACTTCTGGAACCCGAAAAACAGAATTGTTAGTAAAATAATTGCGGCGAGTGCTTTAAAGTAATGAGTGCGGCCAATGTTTCAACTACCTCGTTGCATCAGTGGTTTCGTCATACTTCAGGGTAATGCGTTTATTTAAATCAGTAACAGAACGGCGGCAGCGCGATGCCCGTCTGCGTCGTACCGGTTCGAGATGAGTCTGAGTGAGGCGCCCGCGGTAACAGCACGTCTCGATGACGCGAAGCACCGATCCCGTGCTTGAGCGGGCCTTGGTCGAGCGGTTTGGACTTACGCGCGATAGTTCCTATCACGACGCAATCGCGGTGTAGCTGCAGCCGAGCGCGCGCCAGGATACTATAGCAAATATATCAAGTGTAAAATGTCAAATTAAAATCCCGTCATGCAGAATGTGCCGCATCGCATTTTTTACTTGCGCAGTGGAATTGCGTAAGTTGCTGGTCGGTCTTCTGCCCGGGAGGCAGAAAATGTTGAAGAGAACCACTACCGTCATCGTAAACACAATTACACCGTGTTGCCCTACTCACTCCAGCACTCCCGCTAGCACCATCTGCGTGTATGCTCAACAGGCTTGAGTTGGTATGCAGCATTACGCTGCACCACCGTGCACTGCACTGACTCTAACTGTCTCAACCCCCGTCGACGACGACAAGCGTCCATTTGCAATCCGCGGCCCGGTAAGCGTTCTCGGGGCGCGTGCGCTTGAACGCTACGCCGAATTTTTGCCGAACCTTTTGCCGACCCTTCCGCCAAAAAGTTCGGCATTTTGCCGAACTTTGCCGAATCTGAAGTTACGGCAGATTCGGTCCATCACTACTTTTTTGGACTCCCAGGAGACTGGGGAGAAGAAAGTGACGTAGGTGTGAATGAACGTATCTTAGCAGATGACGGTATCTTAGCAGATACCGTCATCAGCGACTCCACCAATCAACATCCAAAGAGCGTTGTTGGCGTCACTTCCTTCTCCCTAGTCTCCTGGGAGTCCAAAAGCACAACATTGGGCCCCTGATTCGCCTGCGCTACTTTGATTGTTGATTGAAAATTGTGGATAGGTGCCCGCAGTGTCCCGAAACATCGTCGGCATCGGCCACGAAACATTGTCCGCACCCACCGAGTGAGTTTTCACTGGCTCTACGACCCATCCCCGCAAGACATGGACACCGATACGTCGGACCAGCAACTCGTGCTGCCTTCTACGGAGGACGAGCCCCCGTGGACCCGAGTAGGCCCGTCAGCCAAAGAACAAACGGCAATCACCATCATCACCCGTCTCCACCCCCAGCTGGATCTGCGACATACAGACACGCAAGACCTCGGACTGCAAATTCCCACCACCGCTAGACTCACGCGCTTGGAACGCGGCGACACACACATAAAAGTAAGACTCCAACAAAACCTCGTAGCGATTGACACCTACCGGGCCGGAGCCACAGAGAAGCTGCTCGCAGTCGCCGAGATCGACTTCAAAAACTCCGGGCTACATCTGAACTCGTATCGAGCCGTGCCCTCGTCACATGCTCGCGGAGTCATCCACGGGATACCGCCATCCGACGCGGACGGCCATTTGCGTGAGACCATGGAGCTTGAGCAGGAAAGCTACTCGCGGTACGAAGACTCGGATCGTTGAATACGATACTACTCACTGTCGACTCCCCCACGCTCCCCGATACGCATTCGTCAATCGAGTGGCATACCGAATCTACCTCCACAAGCCGAAGGCCTTTCAGTGTAATCGTTGTCTCCTGCTCGGGCATCGTATCGACGACTGCCCTAACAAAGCCCTCTGCACACCCTGTGCAACCTGTGGCCAACATTTCCCTCCCGACACTGGCCCCGCCCGAATGGATCACTCCTGCACGCCCACTTGCGCCAACTGCCAAGGATCCCACAATTCGACCGACCCCTGTGCCCTGCCCGCAGAGAAGCCGACCATCGCCGGCAAGAAGCCACTAATGCTCGCCGAAAGTCACACCTCAACCCTGGCCAGTCATCGATCAAACATGCAAAACCAAGCAGCCTACCTCTGCACACGCCACCCACCAACGGATCCTCCGTCTGGACCAGCAACAGATTTACCCCGCTTCAAGACATCGAGTATGAGCAGCGCTTCCCGGCCCTGCCTCCTAGACCAGCGCCGCAACCTGAACGAGAACACACCCAGCTGCCGCAACAGCAGCGACCTGGGCACGCTGGCGCCCTTCTCCCCGACCGCTGCGCCCGGCTCCACGACACACGATGGGTGAGACGCATTCGCCAGATTCCCGGGGTGCTCCTCGTAACCCGCCGTCCGGACAACGCCCTCCCTTGCCCACGTCCTATTCTCAGGTTCCCCCCAACAGTTCCCCACTCTCACCGCTCTCCGAAACCCCCTCGCCAGGCTTAGCTTCCCCGTCCTACATTAAATGCCTCGAGGACAGGATTGTCCAGCGAATTGAGCAAACCGTCCTTTCCCAAATTGAACACAAAATTTCCAATCACATCGACAAACTTTTTTCAAGATTCTCTAACTTCGCTCCCCCAACCGTGTCCCCGACTGACGGACAGGCCGCCAGAACTAGCCGCTATCCAGGATCGACTTCACAAACTTGAACAAATATCCACCCCTGCCCTCAGTAAGTGGCTAGGGGATACCCCACAGGATACCCACTTGCCCCCTAATAAGCTAACTGTGCTCCCTTCTACCTCCATTTCTGATTCCATCCAATCCCAGAACGAATAGTCCCATTCCCTCCCCTGCCCCGCCCTCACCCCCAGCACTTTATATGCACGTCTGGCAGTGGAACTGCAGGAGCATCCGGCAAAAACGAGGCACACTTTTGCAGGCAGTCCATCAAGCTACCAACCCCCCACACATTATCGCGCTACAGGAATCCCTCAGCATAATTAATTTACCACACTATGTAACTTACTCTCAACCTAGCATATTGCGGAAACATAAAACAAAACTCAGCCTTGATAGCATACCTTCATATTCTCTTATTTTAGTACATAAATCCATTGCAGCCATTCAGTTAGATACAGAGCCATAAATAATGTCAGACAGGAACATGTGGCTATTCAATGCCGGCCACACAAGCAGAAACAGGATGTTATTATTTTGGCGTATTGGACACCCCAATATTTTACTCCTCAGATGGCCCCCTCCTCAATTTCCTATCGCTACACCCCTGCAGTCCTATACTACTTTTAGGAGATTTTAACTGCAGTCACAAAGACTGGGGCTTCGCTACTACTACTCCACGAGCGCAAGTCATGGCTCAATTTGCACAAACACATTCTTTTACATTATTAAATGATTTAACACAACCCACGAGGGAGGGTAATAGCATATGTCACGATACTAACCCAGATTTGACCTGGTATCGCGGCTCGCTGCCCTCCACGTGGACTAATACCTTCCAAAATTATGGTAGTGACCAGTACCTAATAAGCATTACACTAAAATTAGGGAAGGGAATCACACTAAACCCCAATTACAGAAAGCTCCCCTACTGGGACGCCTTCCGAGCCCAGCTGGACAGGATAGAGCCCAGCACTGATCTTACCGCTTGGGGAAGGGACCTCCTAGTTACTCATTCTAAGACTACGAAATGCATCGCTGTCACAGAAGAAACCCCCATGTGGTCTACCACCTGGTTGGCCTCTGGGACAAAAGACATAAACTAATTACTAAATGGAAAAAACAGCACAGGTTAAACAAATCCCTTCACAATATCATCACTAAACTTACGGCAGAGGCTCATGATTACGCACAACAGCTAGCAACAACTAATTGGCTTAACCTTTGTGAGAAGCTAAGGACTCAATTACATACTCCTAATCCCTGGGCCATCCTAAGATCCATGCTGAGCCAGGGCCGAGCCACACATACTCTCACTAAACTGTAACTGCACACTGCCAAAATACCTGCAGAGTTGGGCAAGGCTTTTCTTCAACATTACTTTCCTTCTATCTCTACTCCTCCTACCCCCTTCTCTGCCCCCTCCTGGCCTACATTGTCCTATGCCGATTCTCCTTTCACTCTATCTGAGCTTCATCGAGCTCTCTCTTCCTTCCAACGTAACACCTCCCCTGGCCCTGATGGTATTACCTATCCCCTACTTAGGAACCTACCTGACTCGCACCTTTCTCATCTGCTGAGTATTATTAATGACTCCTGGCTGTCGGGAGACCTTCCAGACTCGTGGCGCCTGGCCACGGTACTTCCTATACCCAAGCCTGGCAAACCCCCTACTTCTATCCCCCACCTTAGACCCATCTCCCTTACCTCGTGCATAGGCAAGCTTATGGAACGCATGGTTCCAGAGAGACTTGCCTGGCACTGCTCCCAATTTCACCCTCTTCCCCCTACTCAGATCGGCTTTCGATCCCATTTGTGCACCCAGGACGCAATGATGTTAATCTACGACGATGTGTACGCCCAACCCAGCCGGGTTCAATTGCACACAATCGTTGGGGTAGACATTAAAGGTGCCTTTGACAACATTAACCATCAGGCACCACTGTCACAAATCGCTACACTTCGACCCCAACCTTTACAAACAGGAGTACCACAGGGGCTATCCTTTCACCTTTCTTATTCAACATAGCACTTAAAGATCTCCCCCTTTACTAAATACCATTCCAAATTTAAAACATACCGTTTATGCGGGTGATATAACGTCATGGTGTTGCTCTGGATCAGGAGAGCAAGAGGACACGATTCAGCAAGGGCTCAACATAATCTGCGCTTACACACAAAAACTCTGACTCTCTTGTTCCCCGGAAAAAACAGAGTATATTGTAGTGGTCACTGGACAGTTGCGCTACACTGAACCCGCGCGGCAGCAAATCTGCCTACACCTGATTGGAAAACCCGTACCCCGCCCCCGTTACCTCAGCGTCCTTGGATTCTGGCTCCAGGATGACGGCAAGTGGAATGTTTGGCTCTCCAGACTCCATACACAACTCAACAACATATATCACGTCCTGCAACGCATCGCTCGGAGCAACCAGGGCTTCCGAGAGAACCAACTTCGTCGCGTCACGGAGGCCCTGGTCTACCCCAGGGTAATGTATCAGCATCCCTACACCAATCTCGGCAAAACTCCGCACGTTAAACTTGATCGTCCCTTGCGCGAGTTTACCCGCCTAACTTTGGGCGTTCCAAATGCCGCACCGAACGATACACTCGAAATGGCATCGCTCTGAAACACACTCCAAGATCGTAAAGACATTAATTTACAAGGTCAGGTGGATCGCCTTTGTTCTTCAGAACCGGGTCGAATCCTCCTGAGGTCACTTGGTCACGACATTTCCTCCCTTCCTCCCATCCCCACCTCCAGACCTCCTTGGCTTTCACTTCCTCGTGTCGAGGTACCCCCCATTCCTCGTAATATGAACCCCGAGCGGAATCTGGACAGACGCGCTGACAGGGCCGATCGAATCTCCCGTAAAGGCTGAACTCCATGGGACGAATATGCTGCGAATAACCGACGAATTTTGCCCGGCGGCTTTTGCTCTGCGCGTGGAATCAACACATAGGCTGCTACGTCGCGCGCTAAGCGAGCGTGCCATCGGGCGGCGTTCGCCAGTTATTCGTCACATAATTCGTTCCATGGAGTTCAGCCTTAACACTCCCTCCCCTTCATCTACCACCACATATTACGTGGATGCTTCCTTCTCCTATCCCCGGGCCACAACTGCCGCAGTCACTCATCCCACTTACAGTCAAACCCGTTTATGACGAACAGCAGGAAACGCTACGATCAGTTCGATATAGCAAAAAAACATTTACAACGAACTTCCACGATGAGTTCGTTGTATGGTGTTCCCTGCAAGCGAAGGAACACACTGAGTGTTCCCTTACGGCATGTGTGTGGGAAGTTTCACACGCACATAATCTCCCACGCTTCCTTTAAATGGTCTTGCTCTGCGTCTCTCGTCTGTGTACTGCTTGCTTTGTCGCTGGTAATCGACGATGTTTTGGCAGACTGCTGCATCTCGATATGAACCAGTTTCTCAAAATCTGGAAATTCGACGATGTTAATTTTCGTCCGCATTCTACGTCCATGAAGTAGTTCAGCTGGGGAGAGTTTTGTCGCCGCATGTGGTGTACTCTGGTAGATGCCCAAGAACTCAGTCAGGCTAGTACGAATGTTACTTTGTTCTTGTATGATAGTCTGGACGTACCCTTTTAGAACTCGGTTGAATCTCTCCACCTGTCCGTTTGCCAGTGGGTGGTAGATGTCAGACCGACGGTGAAAATTCATCTTGTGTCAAGGAACTCTCGGAATGCGCTAGACAGAAACTGCGGACGATGATCCGAAACAATCGCGTCCGGGTATCCTTCTTGGCTGAAAATCACAGTTAGAAAGTTACAAACAACTTCAGCCGTTACTCGAGTACAAAGCGACTTCTGGCCACTTGCTAAAGTAGTCTACAAAAGTAACCGCAAACCTAAATTCTGGAGGAAGTCGGTAAAATGGTCCAACAATGTTGATTCCAAGCTGTTTCCATGCGCCTGATGGAAGTTCCACTGGTTGAAGAGGCGGTACTGCTGTAGCTGCTATCTTGTCGTTTGCCTGACACGTGTTACAGTCTTTGATGCAAGATTCTACTTCAATGTCCATCCTGGGCACCAGAAGCACTGACGTAGGCAGCTGCTTCATTCCCACAATACCCGGATGTGACTCTTGTACTAAGTTAATGAGTCTCCGTCGGATTAAAGTAGGTGGTACCAGCACTTCTCCCGTAGAAGTGCGCCGTCCACCCAGGAGGCTCTTCTCATAGTTTGTAGTATGGGGAAGGTGCGGTGTCTCGTTGCTGTTCGAGACACCATCCCGTTCCGATACACCAGTGGTTCTCGGCCATTGATGTTCGCGGACCCCTTGTGGAATGGCAGAGATGATGGAGGACCCCAATCGGGGTAAAAGGGGAAGGAAAGTATACCTAGGTTAATTATGATAGTGATTTAATAAATGGATATAACTAAGTGCTAGTATGACGTAGACTTCTCTTATTGACATATACACAAGAAAACGCGTCCGTAAATTGGAATGTTTCTTCCCAACCTAAGAAAAGACAATTTTTATTGCAGGGCTTGAGTGATGAGGCTGGGCTTTGCGGACCCCTAGAATGCCTTCATGGACCCTAAAAGGTCCGCGGACCCCGTTTGAGAACCACCGTGATACACTATCACTCGAGGCAAATCAGGATCTTGTTCCGTTTCACTTTTGACCTCTTGTATGTTTATCGAGTATAGGCTGTGTACCAGGCAAGTGAATTCATCTTCGCATGTCTCAGAGTGGTCAAAGCCATTCCGTGCAGGCAGACGAGAAAGTGCGTCTGCCACAATGTTTTCCTTTTCCTTCTGATAGTGAATCTTGTAATCATATTTTAGAGTCTCATGACCAATCTGGCTATTCTTATCGGTTGTCGACCGGTTCCCCGTGAAGAAAGCAGGGTCACAAGAGCCTGGTAGTGTGTCTTGAGCGTGAAATGCTGGCCAAAAAGAAAAAGCGTGCCACTTCTCTCGGGCCTAAGACATGCTAAAGCTTCTTTCTCTCCCCTAGAGTAGTTGCGCTCTGCGCTAGAAAGTGTTCGTGATAAGAATGAGACGGTGTGTATTCCATCTGGATGTACTCGTTGCAATACCGCGCCCAACCTGTAGCTTGATGCAGGTGTTTGACTGAAGTGAATGCTTCCTCTTGTTCCTTTCCCCACTGGAATGAAACATTTTTCCGTAGGAGTGCATGTAGAGGCTCTACGATGGTTGCAAAGTTGGGAACGAACTTGAGGTAGTATGTTAAAAGACCGAGCAAAGATCATAGTGATGTTACGTCTGTGGGAGCAGAAGCTTGCATGATAGCCCTGACGTTGTCTTCACAGGGCTTGATCCCCTGAGGAGTGATCTCATGTCTTAGGAATTGAAGCTTATGCACTGAGAAAATGTATTTGTCTTTGTTTAGTTTCAGGCCCGCCTCTTGTAGGCGGGTAAGGACTTGTCTCAGTCGGACATCGTGTTCTTTGTTTGTTGTTCCAAAGATGAGCACATCATCGAGGTAGACGATGGTACCCTGATGGCATCTAAGGATACAGTCCATCAGCTTTTGGAAAGCAGGGGTGGCGGAAGCCAGTCTGAAACATACCCTGGTGAACCTAAATAGACCTTCATGCGCCACGAAGGCAGTAAGGTCTCTACTTTCTTCTGCCAGGTCCAACTGGGGGTACGCTGACGAGAGTCTAACTTGCTGAATATCTTTGCACCCAACAGCCGGTGGAAGAGCTCGTCGGGACACTGAAGAGGATGGGAGTCAACAATGATTGAAGTATTTGGCTTGCGCAAGTCTACGCAGAGCCGGAGGTCTCCATTTTTCTTCCGGGCAGCCACAATGGGAGATACCCACTCTGATGCATCGACGCGTTCAAAGACACCGGAGTCCTCCAACCTTGCCAGCTCCTCTGAAACATTTTCGCGCATTGTGAAAGGTAATCTTTGCAGTTTTTGTTGTACTGGGCTGACCGTAGCCTTCGTCTTCACTCTGTGGGCAGAATCCTTTGGCGTGATCCAGACCTTCTGAGAACAGGTGGTGGAAGTCCTTTACAAGCTCTGGAAGATTTCTCAAAGAAACGGTGGCCACTACTTGTCCCCCTTCGGAGAACCAAAGTCAAGGTGAATATCCAGAGCATGTAAGGTATTCAGTCCCATCACGGTCATGCTTGTTCGCACGACATGGAATATGCACGTGCCATTCCTTTCGGCGAACTGTACGGTTGAGTCGAATTTTCCCAGAATGGGAATATCCTTTCCAGAGTAATCGATGAGGGCTGTACTTGTCGGTTGTAGCTTGTAGGATTGAAAGTATCTTCGGTAGACGTTTTCTGGAAGAATCGACACCGATGATCCCGTATCGACCAGAAGTCGGATGGGTACGTGCGAAATCAGTATTTCACAGGTAATGGACTAGTTGGTGAAGCTCGTAGTAAGGACTTGGACTTGTTCTACGCTTCGCACGTGGGATTTTGCCTGAGGAACTGTCTGTTTGCAAACAGAGGCAAAATATCTTTTCCTGTGACATGTCTTGCATTCTTGATTCTTTGCAGGGCATTTAGGGTGATCCGCCATGTTATGTGTTGAACCATATCTGTAGCAACTACCGGAAGATTTTAGGTTAGATAAAGAAACCAGAGGTTGCGGTTGATTCTGTGCTTTAATTTTCGCCACTTAGGCACTGGCACCTGCTTCAGTGAAGAGTCTGGCTTCCTTCATCGCCTGTTCAACTTGAGATGCAATAGCTAGAGTTGCTACCAGCGAAAGCTCAGCCTCTAGGAGTAGCCGGTTTCATACTTTGATATGGCTCGTTTTCTTGACGAGTTTATTACAGACCATTTCATCCGTCGTGACCCCGAATTGACAATTTGTTGCAAGGCCTCAAAGAACCGTTGCATAGTCCTGTACTGTCTCATCGGGCATTTGCGCTCGTGAACGGAGAACAAATTTTTCAGCCGTTTTGTTGATGGCTGGCGCAAAGAATTTTCGCAATTTCTTCACCGCGCTATCGTATGATGTGGTAACTGATGCTCTAGCGCCGCTCGATGCCGAGGCAGCCCTTTAGGTACTTGTAACTGTATCGGGTGGATGTGGGAGTGGCGTGAAGCTCCGGCAGTTTGCGGTAGGTCCGTTGACCCATAACTCCTAGTGAACTGAGTACAATGGCAGTTCTTCTGCCGTCGTCCATCGCCGACTCGCCGGAAGCGATCACGTTTGTCTCGAAAATTGCCTACCACTCGTCCCATGGAATTGTAGGCTTGCCCGGCGACGGTAAGAAAGGCGGCGGTGGCTTGACCTTCATGGTGAAGTTGGGGCTTGTCGACTGCGCCAATTGTTGTATTTTAATATAGGAACTTAAAGACAGCTGGACGAAAGACCAGTTGTTTCATTTTCGTCTTCCTTTCACTCCTCGTCTTCCTTCACAACCGTGTGAGCACTTCTTTCCGACAGATGCCAGACACAACAAGGTGCATCCGGTAGAGCGAGAGTAGCATGTCACACTTGTCTACGCCGCCCATGTTTCTATTGTAGTTTGCGGCGAGTTCTGGACATTCTACCTCAACATGCCGTTTGTTTTTTCTGTCATACCTCTGCACTCTCACAAGCGGGTGAAGATCGTGCACATTGGACCCCGTGGCAAGCAGTCTGTTGTCGAACCACAGACACACCATGATGCCATATGGTCCTTGTCAACTTTATAATCAAATGAGCCTCTACCCAGAGATTTAAATTCTTTTTCTGTATTTAGAGGGCAATGTGCCGTCCGATCTTTCCGTATCGTGCATGTTGCATGGAGTCCGTTTTCTTCAAGGTAAGCCAAGAGCTGTGGGGACCCAAAATAGTTGTCAAAATAGAGGTACGTTCCTGCAAAAATATTTCTGGCAGGACACATCACTACGCGACCAGATTCACCGATTTCAGTTGGACCTTTAAGTGTCACCGTGCAGTTCAAACTGATCAACATAGCCAGACTGTCTGGCTCTCACCCACACTTTATGCGGAGGGCAAGTTCGTCTGCTTCTTGCGCAGGGGGTAGCGGTGACGTCAGAACGCCGAGCCTTGATTGGCTGATTGCGACCCCTATCTGACCGTCGTCTGCTCCTTTGCAACGTCGTCTGCTTGCAACGTCGTCTGTGTCTGTCTTACCTTTCCTGCGACTTTCGTACGTGCAGAAGCCAGATTCACGAAACGATCTTGCGCCAAAAATGTGCGTGAATGAAATATGCCCGCGCGACCCTTGTGAACCCTTCGCGTATTATACTTTGATCGCTGACCTCAATTTTAGATTAAGAGGTCAATCTCTTCCTCTTGTCATCTCCTTGTTTTCCGAGGCAGCGGTGACTCTCGCCGGTGAAAATGCGGTAAATCTCCGACAGACGCAGGAAAGGTAAAGCAGCCATCGCTTTGACTAGCAGACGCAAAGCAGACGACGCCGTTAAAGAGTGAGGAGTCTCGCCGCACACGAAAGGAGGGAAAAAGTATTTGGGAGGGAACTCTCGGTTTTAGCAAACAAACCTCGGCGCCTCGGGACACCTCGCCAGTGAGTCCTTTGACTTCTCTCCTTGATGCGCGTCTGCTAGTTGTAAGACAAAAACAATGTACCGTTCGAGTTATTTCGTCTGCCCTCTCTGAAAGGTAAAGTCGAGCTCGCTCGTGAAGACCTGCACTTCTGAAAGTCGCTGGAAAGGTAAGACAGACGCAGACGACGTTGCGAGCAGACGACGTTGCAAAGAAGCAGACAACGCTCAGAAAGGGGGTCGCGATCAGCCAATCGGGGTTCGGCGTTTTCACGTCACCGCTACTTCCTTTCTCATGCACAGAAGACGAAAATGAGCCCACTGCGACGCGTATAGCACCACTTGGAAGGCTTTTTGGCCATGTAGACTTTCATTGAATGCCTGCCATTGAAAGGGATCATTTGTTTGTTGACAGCTTGACATGTCTGGTTCTGCCAAGCTCTCGGAGCTAGTGTTCAATCTTTTGATGATAGGTCTAACCTTTTGCAATCAATCAAAACCAGCATCGCCACTTATCTTTTCGAGTGCAGAGTCGTTTAGCTGCAGAACAGACAATATCTCTTCCCACCGATTCAGTGTCGACGCATCAGCGACCATATCTTGCCTTGTGTTTGGCGACCAATGCCAACGCCTGAAGGGGATATTGATGACTGACATATACGTACAGATGCCAAGGAACACATCTCTTCCTTCTGTAGTTATTGGCTTCATATTAGTACGATTGCACAGTCTGTATCGATTGGACTCAAATGCGAGTTCAATGAGCTTGCCATGAAACACAGTCCTGAACATCTTTAGTGGTGTTCTAGTTTCTGCTCTTCCTCTTGGTTTTAGTTCATTAGAAAGCTGGTGGGGGGGGGGGGGCACAAGATCAATTTCGTGTCATGACCATAACTTGGGCTTTTTATTTTAACTCTACGTCTTTTTGTTGGTGGCGGAGCTTGGGTTTCCGTGTCGCGATCCTCTTCATCACTGTCATCACTTTGGCTGGCATCTTCTAAGCTATCGTTACACCTGCCTTGATAATCCTCTATAGCATAATCAATGTCATCATCCTCGCTTTCTAGAAGATCATCATCACTTCCTGACGGCAGACCGTCTTTAAGTAGGACATTGATTTCTGAGTGAGTGGGATATTCAATAAAGCATCAATGTCTGCTTCCCTTAAAGACAATTTGGTAGCAGATTGTTTGCTTCTAAAACAAAAAAATAACGAAATATAGTTTTTGTTTTTGGAATATGTAAAATTATGACGCCTTATTCATTACAACAAATATTTGGACCATTTCAGTATATTTACAGTGCTGCTGACCATAAAGCAAAAAAGCAAATAAACTGATGAATGTTTTTTTTTTTTTTTTCGGTGCAGTTTTATTTAATGAGTGTTCTCAAGATATCACTGTTCCCCACTCCCATTTCCTTTTGCCACTCTTGCCACTCCCTCATTCCTGCTCCTGGCTTTTCACTCAGTCTTTCCCCCTTAGCCTATCTATTCCCCTGACAAATGATGAGACAGCAGCCTAAGGAGCTTAAGTCCCTTAGCAAAATGTCAGCTGCCGCTTTGAGGCCTCCAGAAGACTTCTTTTCAAGTTCTTCCTACCATCTTAGACCATCTGCATGTTCTGTTTGTAAGTGTTTGTTAATTCTTTTACATAAGGTAGTTTTATGTCATTTTCATGTCACCTGCAGTCTCCACGCCTTTGTGTCTAATATCTGCAGGATAGTGTATGTGAAGTAAAATGTATTAGTGCAAAGCACTGTTTCCTGACTAGTAAAGTTATGCTTTACTCTGGCATACCACTGCTAAAGGGTCCAATGCAGTGCCAGTTTACCTTTTCATATTAGGGTGAATATTTATTAAAAAAAAAAATGAACAGGTTTTCAGGGACATTTCTAATATAAAAATATTTACGACAGTGGTCTGTGATTATGGTCAAAATTGCCTCAAGCACTATTTTCATGTGAGCTGAGGTGCTATCTTGTTCAATAATTAATGCTTTCCCTCGGTACGGAAGCATGCAGTTGCCATTCATAAGATGACACTGCCAGCACGATCAATAAGTGAGTTTTAACTATGGTGACAAATGATGCAACGAGTTAAATATTTGTATAAATTTCTTTTCCTTCCGCTTCAAAATTAGGGATGACCTATATTTGAATGCTTTGATTATTCTCGACAATTATGATTACTTGTTGACGTGTTGGAACTAACTTGCTAAGCTCTTTGCTATCAATTAATGTTGTTTAGGGGATTATCATCCAAGAGTTTTGTTTTTAACAGTAGCAACAAACTCCTTCATGAACTGAGGTGGTGTACGTCCTTTCCACATAATGGAAAATCAATGCTCATAGTGCTTGTACCGTGACAACTCTTTCCTCTTGCAGCCCAGCTTGAACCCCACCATTGGCGTCTTGAGCACCACTCTGAATAAGCTGTTTCAGTTGTGAGGTTGACTTGTAGCAGCTATAGGCACAAGGTTTCTGACACCAAGTTCATTTTTATCTCAGAACCAAAGACATTTGGTCCTGCCTGCTAGTCACCACTTGTAGGAAAATTGGAATGGTGCAGTGCATTTGTGTGAATAAACGGTTGAAGCTGTGATAGTGTATAGTTGAAGCTCTGATAGTGTATAGTCGTTTCTTGTAGTAATCAGAATGATCTACTTTTGAAAGATCCCATCCATGATCCTTCATGACATAAAGTTTGTACTGTTCACGAGGTAAAATTTGACAGCTGCCTCTGGCATGAAAAATTTAAGGATTCATGGCTGTAAACTGCATGCATTGTGTCATGAAGCTCCTCCGACTCCCTTATGTGCCCGAGAACCCAGGAGGTCAGTTTCAAGACGATGGGGATAGCCTATTTTTATTAACAAGGAAAATTCTGTGCTTGCTTAAGTATTGTGACCCATAAGCTGTAGCTTTCTGGAACTGGGGAGTCTAAGGTTTTTCATGTTCCAATATAATAACAATAGTTACATTCAACAGATGTGGGTTACAGAAAAGTCAAATTACATAACATGCTTCACAGCACATGCCTAGGCTATTGGGCATTTAAAAGAAAAGGATGAGAACAGAAAACTGAAGAGGCGTATATTAGCAAACTCAAGCTCGAATTAAAAAAAAAAATTGGACAAATATTGCATTTCCTTGTTTTTAAGCATGGCTTTTTGCCATTGCTATTTAGCCTTTATTTCTCTTTTGTCAAGTACTAGGCAAGAGACAACTTTTCATAATGCTGCCCTTTTTATAACGTGCAGAGAGGCTGAAGCGATCAAAACATTTTTCAAATTTAGTTATGCAGTTTTGCTCCATTTCCTACTTTGTTAATTGCTTACTTTATAAAAAGGAATTTTAAAATGGCTCCTGAGGATATCAAAGCTTTGCTATACACTACTAACATCAGGCCTATCGTAGAGTATGCATATTCAGTGTGGGACCCTCATTTCCTCAACTTGTCCTCAAAAATTGAATTCGTACAAAATAGAGCTTCGCGCTTTGTTTTCCAATAACTACACCTTTTGGTCAAGCGTCACCAAACTTAAAGAGCAACTTGGTTGGCACTTGCTGGCTTTACGACGAAAATGTTTGCGGTTAAAACTTTTTAGAGGTATTTTCCTAGAAAGCACTCGCATTAACAAGGATAAGTATCTTCATTTTTCATTTCCCCAAGGGTAGATCATTCGCTTAAAATAAAAGGAATTGGACGTAACACTCCTTTTTTCCAAAGAGCATTCATGAGTGGGATGCTCTTCCTGAACTTGTGGTGACAAAAACCTCAGATGCCAGCTTTTCTTCTCTCCTATTGAACCTATAAGACTCCCTCAGTGTGAAATATCTTGTATTGTGTTTCTTTTAGGTTATTACTTTGTACTGTGCTTGCTGATTGTATTCCTTTTTTCTTGTAACAGTTCTTTGATCTTTTTTTTTTCGTTTGCATTTTTTGTGTATTGCTGCTTTCAAGCACTATGTTTTACTTGCGTTTAACAAGTGTGATGCAACCATCTTGTATGTATTTAAACCCCCCTACTCTAATGCCCCCTGGGCGATGTAGGTACTGTATAAATAAATAAATAATTAGGTAATTATTTCACTGATTTTACACACTAGTCGCTGGAATAAAATAGACCTTTCGCTACATTACCCCAGCATCAAAGAGAATGTCGGGAACGTAGGTACACACGCTGCTCGTGCTCGCCTTCCCTATAGGGGGTATTCACTGGACGCCATATTTGAGGTCACTGTTTAGAGCGCATGCTCGGAACGAGCTCGCACTAATAGGCTGCTAAGACCGGCAATCTTGATGGTGTGAAATACAGTTGTAAAAGAACTGTGGAAGCTCGCCGTCAGCACGCGCTCAGCAGCCGCGCACTAAAATAAGGCGTCTGTGTGAACGCGCGTGCGAAGTGCCATTTGTTTTAGGTTTTGCATTCAAACAGTTAAAGCTAAAGACGCCAGCACGCGCAGCTCGTGTACCTACGTTCTTGGCATTCTTTCTTGATACTTGGGTAATTCGTGAAAAGGTTTGTTAACGCTGACTTCCGTCAGGGAGAAGAATGAAACCGAACAGCCTACGCGCCTGCGTAATTACAGGGGAGCTTCTCCTGTTGCAGGCAAGCACTGCGGGAAAGTAGCAGGGGGGGGCACCTTCGTTATTCTTAAAATCCCGCTGGTTCCCATCAAATAAAAATGTGCCCATGTAGCTGAATATCTTTTGTTTTTATGTTCCATGCCCAAGTTGGTGAGTTTAGTAACGAGGAAGGTCAGAAAGTTCGCATACAGCGGCCGTGCACTGCATAGTCGGGCTTCTCCCATGCGCGTGCGCACTGGGGGAAAGTATGCCTAAGGGAACCATGGAACGCTTTTCTTCATTTTAAATACTGCTTAGACCCGACGTAATCGCTGGTGCTTGTAATGCACAATTAGGTTTTGTTTTTAAGTTTATCATTCTTGCAAAATCTAAACGCTGAAAGACGGGCACAGAAAACTAAAAGCTCATGTCTGATTGACACTGGCTTGTACTCTCAACGCTTTCATCATTGACCTTCATCACGTCTATCTCACTGACTCTTCGTACTCAGCTTTTACAGCACGCAAACTAACCAATGGTGCGGTGATAAAAAGCTAGTGGAACTGAAACTTGTTTTTCTACAATCCCTCGTGGAAAAGGCAAAAAAAAAGTCTTAGGCACGGTTGTGTGGAGTATAAGGAGTGAAACTCACGTGACTTCCGGCGAACACAATTTAGTGACGTAGGTCGATGCCTCCCTTCTGACCGCCCCGACACCTTGCGGTACACCGTTACGTCACAGGGCACTGGCAAGCACTATGAATCTTTATTTTTGGAGTGTCGGAGGCCTTTAAAAAGAATTGGGTTGTGTGTATGTTTATACAGCCTAGAACTTGGTCTGCCTCCAAGGGCGACGAGTCTCCCAGCTGTAGATGAGCAGATTTAGCCAGTGCAGTACAACCGCTAGCCTGGGGTCTTTAACGTGCACCACGCTGAGACTAGAAGCTCCGCCTTTAGCGCGAGCTTTCTGTCCTTGCTAACACAAGTGTGAACGCACAGGCACGCGCAACCGAAGCACTTCGAAAGCCAGCGAACTCGCGCTGAAGGCGGAGCTTCTAGACTTCCGCGCCTATGGCACGAGGTTTGCACACTTTCCAACGCGGCGAACATGCACGTGCTGAGCTGAGGTTTTGTAAACAATGAAATGGGACGGTGCCATTCTCAGCTGTTCGTGTGCACGCATAGCGATAGTTTTCCAAGGCAACAGACACGCGAGTGCTGGGCTGTGGATTTATAAATAAATTCTCCAGCGCCGACAAGTCGGCACGGGTGCGAGCGGTGCGTTGGAAAGTGCCTCTTGTGCGCGATTTCTCCTGTAAACAAAAGCATTTCACTGAGCTAAAGCCACTGGACGAGGCTGAACTAGCCTCACACACTTGTGGCATCGACGTTTCCGATCCACGTTGTCCGTTGTCAAATCATACCGTGCATGAACTATTTTGACCTACACTGTCAAAGCTAGCGTATCCTCCACTTTGCAGCAGGCTCGTACTGCTGCGAGAGCACGATGTCATTGTTTCGTGCGCTTCATTTGCATGCGCTCGCGCAACTAGCCGTGACGAAGTTTGAGCACTGTGAAAGCCTGAGGCTGGCTTTGACAACGTAGTACAGAAGAGTTGACGCCCAGTACTAGCGTAGTTTCAAGTGCTGCGGTCCCGCACTGATAACACCGCTGGCACTGCGGTGGCAACGAGTTCATCGAACGACGTTTTATCGACACGAGATGTTTCATCGACAGCTCAGATTAGCTTTTTTCTTCTGTAAACCTGCATGAGACTGTCGCCGCGAAGCAGCGTGTACGGGTCGGTCAGGTTGGTTGACCTTTTTGTAGTGAGCCGCCGCAGCCTGTCGCCGCCAAGCGTCGTGAACGCAGGCCGGGAAGTGTGTGTTTGTGTGTGTGTGTGTGGGGGGGGGGGTGTTAACGCGCATCCCAGTGATGCACGCCTGACAAAATGTCCCTACAGCGTGCAATTCGCGTAACGAGTCATGATGAAACGACCGTGCCGACGAAGCGTGTGTTCATGAAAAGTTATCCCCGAAATTTAATTACATAATAATGGCAATAATAATAATGGATTTTATTTCCCATTCTTGGCTGATACAAAAAAAGGGAGGACGTCAGGACAAAAAGCTGCGGTTGCAGCATGACGAAGATCCTGGCGCCCTAACACCTGGCGGGAAAGCAGCATTGTAAACACAACAAAGAACAAACACAAAAATGTGTTTGCTTTTCGTCGAAACAAACACAAGTTTCGACGAAATGATAGGGTCTCTCCCCTGCTACTGCCGTTGATCACTGCTGCAAGAAGACGTGACCACGTCGCTTCGTCTTGCGCCTTATTTGCACGCGCTCTCGTGCAAAGGAGACGCCATGTACCAACACACAGTGTTAAGAATGGAACCTTCGGCGACCTTCTTCCGAGTTTCAACGCTGCGGAAACGAGTCATGACCAGTCCGGGAACGTCGCCTGCTGGACGGGGCCTACGCGAAACGAGTCCCGACGAGTACGGAACCGGCGCCTACGTGTCTGCGCCTGCGGAGACAGGTCTCAACGCGCCCGTGACGTCAACGGGACGTGTGTGCGTGCGTGCGGCTTGGTGCGCTCCGGAAGGGGAGAGAGGCCGGGCCTAACTGCGGAGACAGGTCTCAACGAGTCCGTGACGTCAACGGGACGTGTGTGCGTGCGTGGGGCTTGGCGCGCTCAGGAAAGGGAGAGAGGCATGACCTAATTGCGGAGGACCATGGCTACGACGCACTTCTGGCTACGACGCGGCGGACTTTGCTACGACGCACTTGACGGCGGGTTGCTGCTGCGCACTTGCTGCCCTGGCGGGGAGTGAGGGAGAAAACGGACCCCTATATAAGGCGGAGCGCGAGTCTGCTCAGGAGTTCTCTCGGATTTGACGACTGTATCGCAACCATGTAATTAAACCGTTCGTTACGTTACCAATTCTCCCACCTCCACTGGACCCCTGGGTTCTTCACTTCGGGGAATGGTCGTCGTCACGAGCCAGGAAGCTCCCGGACGTGCGGCATCAAACCCCGCCTCTAACAACTGGTTGGCAGCGGTTGGGATCGGACCATGCGACATCGTGCTACATCTGCGGGTGAGCGTTTGGACTTTGCTTTGAGATTCGCCAGGCTTCAGATTATGGGTAATTAATTTTGAACTGCTGGGAATCCTTAGGTGTTTGACTCGTGCGCTAGGTTTGTGTACAACCTTGCGACAAGTTTTAGAACAAAGCCAAAGCTAAAGAGCAGCGATCATGGATCTAATGAGGTTACTGAGAACAGATTTATTCTGTTTGTGTGAAGAATTGGGTGTGGAGGTGGAGCAAAAGATGAAGAAATCTGAGATCAGTAAAGCGATTTCAGAGAGCGCGGAAGCAGAGGAAATTAAAATTGCGTGGGAACTACTTCAGAACGCTAAAAAGGAGGCTGCAGCGAGAGAGGAACGAGAACGAGGAGCAGGCTGCAGCGAGAGAGGAACGGGAGCAGGCTGCAGCGAGAGAGGAACGAGCGCAGGCTGCAGCGAGAGAGGAACGAGAGCGGGAGCAGGCTGCAGCGAGAGAGGAACGAGAGCGGGAGCAGGCTGCGGCGAGAGAGGAACGAGACGCAGGCTGCGGCGAGAGAGGAACGGGAGCAGACTGCAGCGAGAGAGGAACGAGCAGCGCTAAAAAGGTTAGAGTTAGAGATGGAACAACAGCGATTAAACTCACAGAACAGTAGAGTTGGGACTCCGGTGCGAGCAAGTGAGACCGAGTCGTATCAAATGAAGAAGCTCATGCAGCCGTTTAAAGTTGGGGAAGACGTGGGCCTGTTCTTAGTGAACTTTGAGAGGACATGTGAGAAGTTGAGCTTCGCCCCAGAAACGTGGCCGCAACGGCTTTTGACTTTGTTGCCCTGTGAGGCTGCAGAGGTTGTCGCGCGCCTTAGTGCTGGAGACGCGGACGACTACGACAAGGTGAAGTCCAGCCTTTTGAAACGGTACCGCCTTTCTGCCGAGGCGTTCCGTCAAAGGTTTAGAAACGCATCCAAAAAGAGCAGCGAGGGCTACTCGGAATTCGCTTACGGGCTTAAAACCAATTTGATAGAATGGTTGAAGAGCGAGGAAGTGTACGAAAGCCGAGACAAGGTAGTCGAGTGTGTGTGCCTCGAACAGTTCTTTCGTAGCATTCCGCAGTCAGTCAAGCTCTGGGTGCAGGACAGGGTAGGAGTCGACACTGTCGAAAGGGCCGCTGAGCTAGCCGAAGAGTACGCAACGCGTAGAAAGCTGAGCGGAGAGGAAAGCGAACCCGGCCGGAGCGATCAGCGCAAGACCTTCCGACAGGGAAACGGCTCGCGAGAAAACGGGCCCGAGAAGCCCGAAGCAGGACAAAAGGTCCCAGAAAAGAGCGCAGAACACTCGAACGGAGACGAGGCGCGGAAAAGCCAAACAGGGCAGTTCGAGGCTAGGAAGCCGTTCCTGTGCTACAACTGTCAGGAGCCGGGACACACAGCGGCCAGATGTAAGAAACCGCGGGTTGTGTTCTCGACCGTGACCGGTAGTGACGAGGACCTGGAGCTCCTTCGTCCCTATCTTCACGAGCTCCAGGTAAACGGAAAGCCGTGCAGGGTGCTTCGTGACAGTGCAGCGACGATGGACGTTGTTCATCCGTCGTATGTAACGACATCCGATTTTACTGGAAAGGTAGTTTGGATCAAGCAGCTGCTCGAAAAGCACAGTGTCTGTCTGCCTATGGCGACGGTAAGGATAACTGGCCCGTTCGGAGAGCTAGTGACAGAGGCGGCTGTCTCGCAAACAGTCCCGTTGGAGTATCCTTATTTGTTTTCTAACCGGTCAGAATTCCTGCTGCGCGAGAGGGGTCAACAACTGGGAGAGGGACTAGTTCAGTCAGGTACGAGGTCCAAATCGCGTCAGCTCGCCCCTTTGTTGACGAGTGATCCAGAGCCAGAGGCAGCTGTCGGGGAGCAGGCACTACCAGAGTTCGAGGCAGAGAAACGGGATGAGAGGGACCAGGTTGTAGAACAGCCTGACCTCGTAGCACTAGAAAGTGTACGCCGTCCCAACGAGCCGGCGAAAAAGGCGGAGGAAGACGGGATCAGTGAAATATCTCTCGTAGCTCCGGCGTCACGTAACTTTGGTCCTCTGCTACGAGCAGACGGAGTGTCTTTGACAGTCGAGCAGAAGAGCGACCCTAGTGTGTCAGGGTTTCGCGGTACAGCTCAGGAGATTGCTAGGACCAATGTGACGGGGCATGAAAAAGGCGGATTGTTTTATCGGCGCTATAAGGACCGCATTTTCACGTCTAGAAATCACGTGAAAATCGATCACTACGACTTCAGGGCAAGAAAAAGGAAAGGCAAATTTAACGGCAATGCCGATGGGTTGAGCAGATTTTTCTGGTATCACCAAAAGCGGGAGTGATGATCTCAGAGGTCTCCGTCATCCACGGGAATGAGGATCAAAGTGGGGGCACTTCGTTAAAACCCCAACAAGACCTCACAAATTGCAAAAAGTTTTTGTCTTTTGTATTTTGTTCATAGTGACCTCTTTGGAAAAATGAGTTGTGTTTTGGCGACAGCGGGTCTCGATACCCGCAATTGTCCTAAGGTTTTAAATTTGTAGTTTTTTTTGCAAATTTTTGTAATCCGTAGTCCAGTCTGGCGGGTCTCTGGCGAATTCCGAGCGTTTGGCTGCTGTGTGGCGTGGTGTTGTGTGGGACGTTTCCGCTAATGCCTCCGTTGTAAGAGGTTTGGGAGTTTGTTGGGTGCTTGCAGCGTCTTCTCAAGGCCTACTCCAAGCCCACCTCTTCAGGCCAGCGATCGTACCACCGGCCTTTCGAGGTTTCCCTGGCCCCGGAGGGGCTGTTAAGAATGGAACCTTCGGCGACCTTCTTCCGAGTTTCAACGCTGCGGAAACGAGTCATGACCAGTCCGGGAACGTCGCCTGCTGGACGGGGCCTACGCGAAACGAGTCCCGACGAGTACGGAACCGGCGCCTACGTGTCTGCGCCTGCGGAGACAGGTCTCAACGCGCCCGTGACGTCAACGGGACGTGTGTGCGTGCGTGCGGCTTGGTGCGCTCCGGAAGGGGAGAGAGGCCGGGCCTAACTGCGGAGACAGGTCTCAACGAGTCCGTGACGTCAACGGGACGTGTGTGCGTGCGTGGGGCTTGGCGCGCTCAGGAAAGGGAGAGAGGCATGACCTAATTGCGGAGGACCATGGCTACGACGCACTTCTGGCTACGACGCGGCGGACTTTGCTACGACGCACTTGACGGCGGGTTGCTGCTGCGCACTTGCTGCCCTGGCGGGGAGTGAGGGAGAAAACGGACCCCTATATAAGGCGGAGCGCGAGTCTGCTCAGGAGTTCTCTCGGATTTGACGACTGTATCGCAACCATGTAATTAAACCGTTCGTTACGTTACCAATTCTCCCACCTCCACTGGACCCCTGGGTTCTTCACTTCGGGGAATGGTCGTCGTCACGAGCCAGGAAGCTCCCGGACGTGCGGCAACAACCCCGCCTCTAACAACAGTCACACGTTCGAGGAGTAACTTTGATAGCAAAGCAAACAGTATGTACGTTTATACAGCCGGAAGTTATAGTCTGCCTCAATGGGCGTCTGGTGTCTCAGCTGTAGATGAGCAATTTAGCCAGTACGGTACAACCGCTAACTTGGGGTTAGAGACCCAAGGTTGTTTGTGTTTGGAGTTTTGTGTTTGTCCGTCCTCTTCTTCTCGTTTGCTCCTAAGCACGGCCAGGGGCACGGTGTGCCCCTGGGGAAGAAGTGGCTGGCTACGCCGCTAAGACTCGCCTCACCGTTAAAACAACTCGAGGTGTTGCGTTTGTCTTGTAAGTAGCGTTAAATGCGCCAGTGTACGAGGCCCGTGTCTCCAGCGACCCCTTGGAAGCAAATTTCGGCGCCAGCACTGAAATGAACGGCACTTAGGAAGCGAAGGGCGGTGGAGCGCCCCACTCGTGGCAGGAGCGGATTTATGGGTCAGGCCTGGGAGGGGCGGTAGGCATTCAGCTGGTAGGAAGGGGGGGGGGGTTGCTGAGGGTATGACGTTACCGCAAAAATGTTTCCCAGATCTAGTTGTGATGACCTACTATTTGCTATGTCACCAAAATCTAAACTTTTGGCTAGTGTACTGTATATCAATGATTTTG
>JAZHYW010038122.1:0-10532 GCA_037355805.1 Ixodes ricinus
AAGAACCATCGGGAAAAATAGGTAAATGGCGAGAATAGTTTTGTGTATGAGATACGACTCGAATGCTGGATTTAAGTTTGTAGGCCAGACATCACGATGCATCAGCGACAGATTAAGCAAACACAAAAGAAACGTGAAGAACAGTGCACCGAACTCAGAAATCGCAAAACATGTCCACGAATGTAACAACTGCACTGCGATTTGGTCGGAGACAGAAATCATTCACAAGGAGAGGAATGATGCGAAAAGATTAGTAAGGAGATGGTGCGGATCAAATCTCTAGGTAATTGTATAAGTCAGGCTTCGTTACAGTTCGGAAAAAACTCCAAAAGCTTTTAGAGCGCAGCTCTTAGGCGCCCGTTTCCGGCTTGAGTAACATCGCCGTCGCCGCCGGCGTCGGCGTAACCGTGAGGTCACGTGACCTCCCTGAGGTCACGTGGCCTCAGGGAGTCATCGTATCCCTCAGTAACCTTCCATCCTCTTGCTCAAAAGCTGCGCCTCGAATCCGGCGTTGCAGGGAGTTGTAAACGGCTTTCATTTTTTATCTGAACAAATAACTCAAACTGATGTCGAATTTTTAAACATCTTTTTTTAGTACGGGATGTGTGTACAGAACGCTTTTGCCCCGTTTTCCAGGTTCAGTGTGTGTCATCCCTTCATTGCAAACAAAAAGTTAGTTGTTGTTTTATCCGGTAAAAAGGGAGTTTTTTGTTTTTTTTTTTGTAAACCTTGGTTTGAGGAGGACAGGTGCTGACACTTTTGTTTAATTTTACGGGAGATTGTAGGGTTATCTTTGCGAGTCGGCCTGAAGGCCGTCCATAGTACTACTTTGTATATTGGAGGGTTTGACGTTTCGGCTGTTTAGAGTAGTGGTCTCGAACACGCGGCCCGCGGGCCGCATGCGGCCCAGACTCTCTGGGATGCGGCCCGTAAGCATCCCCCCAGCTGTGAGACCCCGTTCTCGATGCATCGAGCGCCATCATAAGTTACATATCGTCGAATCATTTCCGCTCAAACAGAACCTCTTCTCAACAACGTGTCCACACAATTTGTACTATTTTGTTTTCCTTTAGACGGAGTACTGCTTCGTCTAAATATTTGCTTCTCCGCCCTTTCTCGTAAATCAACCGGAATGGCAGTACCACTACTAAGCTAGAAGTGTGACCTTCTTTGCTCAAAGAGGCGCCTCGGCTGCACGGACCTTGCTCAGCAGGGGCAACTGTTGAAGATAAAGTTATGAGCTCGGGCCTCTAGCTGTCAAAAATACCTTTAAAATGAAAATATATTTAAAACTCTGCTATACAAATCGCCAGGAAAACAAAAACTGCCATATGTAGAGATGTTCTTTTTAATGTCTGTTAAGCCTAGTGAATTGTGTGACAGGTCCAAGGATGGTGTGCTTATTCTCGTTATATTAAAAACGGCCAATACGTTTGTGTTTCAAATCTTATAACATCAGGTGTGGGCCCAAAGTCATCGCATATGCAAATGGATGGCATAAATAGCAAAACAGTGAGCTTACAAAAAGCAGACAGCATCTAGAAAATTTCTGGATTGTCACTGGGACTGTCGGCTGCTTTGTAACGTGAAAGACAACTGTACTTCGTTTATTTTTGTCCCAGAATATCCCCCCCCTTCGCTCTTCCACGTTGGCCATCGCCCTTACAACCGAGTGAGTTTGAGACCACTGGTTAAAGGTTGCCCCTTTGTGTTGGTGGTGGCTGATTGGAGGGTTTGGCGTTTGAACTGGTTAGAAATTGCCCCTTGTGTTGGTGGTGGCTGATTGTGGGCTATATAAAAAGGTGGACTAAATAAGCCTGGCAGCTGAGTTTGAGACGTCGTCCTGTCCTTTTCTGGTCCCTAGACTTATGTGTTCATTTCTGCCCCAGTCTCATGTTTATTCAACAAGGTTAAGACAATTATAACCGGGCAAATAGAACTGCGCGGTTCACAGGCATCAGTTAGTGTTCAATAATCTCACCTGCCATGAAGGTCCACACCGGCTGAAGCAGCCACTCCATTTCTTCACCGAGGCCAGAGCTGGCATTTTATATCGTTGGTCCGGTACTGATCGTATTGAGTGCACTGCAGTTAAAGAAAATCTTCCACGAGCAAAATGAGAAAGAACGCCGTTTCGTCGCTAGGGCCCTAGCATCTTCGCCTCTTTCACTGGCAGACTGGCCAGACGCTAAGTCCAGCGTCACGTACGCAGCCTGCTGGTTATTTTTCTTAACTTGGAGTGCAGCGAAATGCTATGGGCACAAGCACAAGGTCACAACCTTGAAAGGTGCTGGCCTTGTTTGGTAGCACGGGCAGCGAAAGCAAAAATCGAGGCTATGAGCTCGGACTCGTAGTCCTCAGTTCAATCCACGGTAACCATGGGATTTAGAGCCAGGTCCGCGGACTATCCGCGGGACCTGCGGATGTTTCTGTAATGACGTCGAAGTCACATGATACGCGCATTACTCCGGTCCGCGGACCTTAATTTGGTTTCCTTAATTTGTTTGCCGCTTGAATACACTTCAAAAGTAACTTCTTAAGAAACGCAGGGCGTTATAGAACACAAGCATACCTCAGCGCTCCGCATCCGATGAGATGGTAATATTAGCTTGCAGTAACAACTCCGAAGAGCGAATCACAGCGCAAGAAGTGCAAACATTTAGGCCGGTTCACACATGCAGCGAAGCACTGATGTAGCGCTGCTCACGTGTCGTCAGCTACTTATTGTCAGCCATAAGGCTGGTTCAGACATGTGCAACGAGCGCGTCTGACGTCCGTTGCAACCGGAGCGACCGGAACGACCGCTCTGCGCCGCGCGTACACACACCTGCAACCACTGCAACAAGCGCAGCGGGTCGTCAGCACGGCGACCGCTTCTACGCCGCCGTCAGCTGTTTCAGCGGTGCCTCTAAGAAGGGGACGCACTGCCACTCAATGCCGTAACAGAATATAGACAGACAGTTTTCTATAGCCTAATGCTTTATTTATATTTTTCGTGATAGGCTTGCAGGGTAGAGTGGATGAAAAAAAGAAAAGAAAAAGATGCAGTACGCCGTCTTGGACGATCACGACTCTAATACACGACTTTGCCAATAGTACAAATCTCGCCACACGCCTTTTCTACGATTATAAAAGACGATGTAATCTTAGCAGCGATATAGCAACGTAGAAATATGATTTCGTGATCAGATAGACGTTGCGAGCGTTCAGGATTGCTAACACTAATCACTTTTCTCCGGTGATGAAAACGCGTGAAAATTCGCATCCTTTATATGGTACGCGCCAGTAATACCTTGAACTTGAGCACACGCATGAAATGCGCCAAAGAAGAAATCCGGGCGATGTTCGAGGACACAAATGCTTAGAAAGCACCACTGTAGTCGAAGTAAACAAACACGACGGCACGGGCGTTTCTGCTGTCTTGAGAGTGCCGCCACGACATCGCCGCACGAGTAGGTGGATCTTCCCTTCTAGTACGTGCTGGGTTATCATCGCGACGCACGACGAAAATTCACAGTCAAGGATAGCGCTTTTACGCGGAACGATGAGCTTTCACCACGCCGTCCACGTCGACGATCACCACCGACGCCATGTTTGCAGATAGAAGGAGCCGGCCCGAGACCGGCATGCAACGCGCGCAACCAGTTCTCCTCGACCTGTGATTGGTCTGTCGTTGCGGTTGTTTCGGTTGTTTCCAACGCAGCGGGGAAAGTTGGGCTCGCTCCAACTCCTTGCGTCGTGAACGACACATGCGTGCGTCCCTCCGTCGCTATGGCAACTGATGGTTGCAGACCCTTGGAACGGTCGTTTCGGTTGTTCCAGTCGTTGCGGTTGCTACGGACACACGTGTGTGAACGGGCCTATAGGCAACAGTTTTGACGGTGCGATACAAGGCTGGTGAACACCCCGTCAGCACGCGCTTAGCGCGAAGTCAGCGCTATGTCTGAAGCGCTCCGCTGCATTTGTGAGCAGGCCTTTAATGAGCCACACCTTTGCGTTTCTTTTTTATCCTAAGATATTGTGTTGGGCGCTTTAAAAAACGATTACACCTTTAAACATTTCAGTGCGGTTATAACAGAACGATTAGTGAGCCAATCACTGCGACCTAGAAGAAAATCTTGACGAATGACAAGGCCGAACAAAATGTTTGAATTATTAAAAAAAAAAGTATTTTGTTTTACACAGAGCGCGACGTGAGCGAGTAAAGCGTGACCCGAATGGAACGCTTTCTTCCTCGCGAATACGCAACTTGCGGCGAACGCGCGCGAGCGAGCGCGGACGCAGACGAATTTGCATGGAGCGATGGACAGTCGCGCCGTCGCCGCCTTCTCAACGTTGCTAGACTACACAAACTGCCCCAGGTGCAGATACCATTGACCCAGTAAGTATGACGTCACCGCTCCAAACAAATCGTTACTAGGGGCGTTGTTATGGACGAACACACGGGACTGGATTTCGCCCCGAAAGAACGACCGGTCAAAACTCGGACGTGGATTTTAAATCTCTAAAACGAATAAATATCGGGAACCTAGGTTTCACACTTACCACAACAGAGGTTTGCCTAGAATCGGCTGTTTCTGAAATATTTGCGACGACAACTTCCGGTCCCCAAGACGTCTCGAGACGCCTGATGCAGACGACAAACGCTTGACAAACGCACACGGAATGACTGAAGTATGCCATCTGCAACAGTTTGAATCGTTTCACAATTAGCCGATTTTGGTTTTGTAATTATTAAGGGAAGTTTACCTAAATTCGGCTGTTTCTGAAATATTTGCGACAACTTTCGGTCCTCCAGACTTCTCGAAATGCCTGCTGCAGACAACGAACGCATGACAAAGGGACACGGAAGGAGTGAAGATGCCGTCTACAACAGTTTAAATCGTTTCACAATTATTCGATTTGGGTTTTGTAATTATTTGGTGTATGGCAGGCGAAGAAAACACACCAAGTTTATAATAAACGAATTGCATTTGCGTGCGATACAATACTTTCTGACGAAAATCATCACTCGCATGAAGATCTAAAAATACAGCGAGAAAGGACATCTGTTTAGAACATGATATCAAAGCAGCGTCGAGCCCTCTTTTTTATTTTGCAGTTTACGTGCTTTGTAACGAAGGAGCAATTATGTTGACTCTAACATGAGTGGTTTAAGACCCCGAACTTCGTTTTTCAGGCTCGCCACATGGGTGTGTGTTTTGTACCTGCCTGTATTCATCACACTGAGAAAAACAAATCCTACGGATTCTTCAGTTTTAAGTAAGACCCCAAATAGCGAAGAGGCTGGATAATAGCATCGGGTAAGTTGTTTTGCCTCGTGCATGACCGAGACGGAACGCTTCAACTTACATCTAGAAGACTCGTGTTTGCTCTTCCCGTGCAAAAGATATGACGCCAGAAGGACCTTGCCTGGTCAGTCTCGAACATTTTAGGTCGAATGTTCGCTATGACGAGTGCAGTAGATAAGGAGTCAAGCGCGAGTTTTGCCGACTCACTCAGATTCTTTTCGACTACGGGGCACATTCACTCTCGCTCCAGTCAGCTGTCACGCCAACGCGGCGACGCACGCTGCGGCTGTTTCTGAGAGAGAGAGAGGGAGTAAAGATTTATTTGCACCCGAAAATTCGTCCTGGGTCATTTACCTTACCACTCATCGCCCAGCACGTCTTTAACGTGCTGAACTAAGAGCGGCCAGAGGATTAGTTCGGTCCCGGCATGGGGATTGGCACACTCCTCCCAGCTCCCGGGCTTAGGTCTGGCTGGAAGTCTTCGAATACTTCGTTTTAGCTTAGGTCCGAGCGCGGCCGATGCTATGAGCCGAAGGGCCAATCAAACAGCAAAAGAGGAACAGCGTCATGGCGTGCTTCCTCTGCAGTTGATAGGAATAGCCGTTATTCGCCGGTCTCTCTGTGCGTGCTCCTCCGCCGGCTCGTCCTCTCAAGCGCAGAGAGCACTCCATGACGTTGCGCTTTTCGCGCTGTTTGATTGGCCCTTCGGCTCACACAATCGTCCGCGCTCGGACATTAGCGAACCAAAGTATAGCGCTGTTATAGTTGTGGCAGCTACGTTGGGGCAGTCCCATGGCTGATGGGCATTGCTGGGGTACCATTCGAAAGTGCTGCACTGTGGTGTGCCTTTTTCGCCGCTGATGTAGTGTCTAAGGTGTTCGGTCATGAGGCTTGTAGTCTGCGCTCTCCGTAGGGTAAGAGGGGATGTTTAGTAGTGTTTTGTTTTCTCGGAGCTCTTTAAGTGTCCTCTTTCTATGTTTATGCATATATGCCCTATGAATGTAGGGGTCGTAAGAATGGGACCATGGGATGGGGACGCCTGGATTGAGGGTTTCCGCGGGCGAGCTCATGGGCAAGCTCAGGGGCAGTGCTGATGCCCCGGTACCCACTTTATGGTCACCGTGGTCTGAGGATGGCTGCTCATAGTGTCTGTTGGCATAGTTGTAATGCGTGTGTGCGGGGGGGGGTGTTGTCCCTGAAGTTGCGTATGGACCCTGGCTACCGGTTCTGATTGTGATATCTCCCTTGGCTGCGTGGTCCCCGAGAGCCTCCGCAACGGCTAAGTTTCCAGACTGGTGGGAGATGGAGCGTCTTTGTGTGTGCATGTGTTTTCCGTTTCTTGGCCCACTATAAGAGTCGTGCCCGTCTTGTTTTGGGGGTTATAGCTGGCGTCCGTGTAATAGAAGATTATGTCTTCTCGTTCACTGAGAATGCGCCGTGCGATTCGGGCTCTTCGTTCGTTGTCTTTTTTGGGGTTCATGTTTTTGGGTATGGGCTTGGTGTTTATTCGAGGAATCCGATCCCACGGTGGGGCCAGATCTGGTATAGCTGAAAGGTCATGAGTTTTGTGTCCTCATTTCTTAGAGGAGTTTCTTGCCTTGTTTAGTCGTCTGTAGTCTTCGATACTGCGCTGTATTGAGTCGATCTGTTAGCTCCCTTAAGGTGTTAAAGATGCCTTTCTCTTCAATCTTGGTCAAAGGGGTGAATCTTGCGTACCTCCGGTGCTAGGCATGTGGCCTTCCTAAAATGCGTCTCAACATTTTTTTTTTTTTTTGGGGGGGGTTGTAATATTTTTGTATGGGAACCCATACATGAGTCTTCGAGTTGAAAAGTGCGGTGATTATCTTTCTTAACTCGTGCTCCTTCACTCCTTCTCTTTTCCGCGTCATCCGTTTTATCATGTGGGCGATCTCATCTATTTGTGATTTTAATTTTTGGGTCCATTTATCCGCTTTCCCGCTTTGTTCCAGTAGAACCCGAAGATCCGTATGGATTGCTGTCTGGGTATAACGTGATTGTCTAGCCCAAGGGTGATTAGGTTGGCCTGCGGTTTGCTCAGCATGTTTGGTTTTGCTGCATGATCACAACGATCACAGTACTCGGACTTGTATAGGTGCGCACCGTAGTCAAATTCTTGTTACGTATACCTGTATGTCGTCGAGTCCCTTCTACATTGTTTCTTCTGGTTGCGCTAGAGCCTCGTTGTACCTGTTGCACCAAAGAGTAATGTCATCTGCATATAATGTAGAATTTAGATCCGATATCTTCTGAGCGACCCGAAGGTCTTTGAGGCAACATTGAAGAGAGTCGGTGAAGCAATGGCTCTTTGTGGAACCCCGGCCTGTAGTTCGTACTTTGGGCTCACGTAGTAACCCACCTTGATTCTAATGGTCCGGTTTGAGATTAAGTCTTTCACGTAATTGAACATTCGTTGCCCCGGTTTTGTTTCTGCTAGGTTTTTTTAGCACGGCAGAACGGGCCACATTATCGAATGCTTTGTGGACGTCCACGACAGCCAGTAACCTGGTTTGCGCCATGCTTTTGTGGTCAAAGACGCCGTTTTTGAGTCTCGGCATGGTGTCCTGCTTGGACACGTGTCTTCTGAAGCCCAATCATTGTGTGGTGTAGTGCTTCTTGGGTTTATATATGTCATTCAAGCCAATGCAGTACCATTTTTTACCCAGTTTCCCCACGCACGACGTTAAGGCGATCGGCCTTAGTGTTGGTTATTTGGTCAGACGGTTTCACCCGGTTTGGGTAATGGGCATCGATGACAGTTTCTTTCCATTCCACTCGGCAGGTGACCTGTTTCCCAGGCTGTGCCGACTTGCTTGAGTAGGGCCTCCAGACAGTTGTTTGAAGGTTTTGAATGAGCGTGTAGGTGATGGCCGTCCATTCCCGGAGTTGTGCTTCTTTTGACGTTCGGCTGAGCCGAGAGCATTTCGCTTAAGCTTAAAAGGGCTAACTGCATGTTGTATTACACCTGAGACTGCGGTGGATGAAATCGGGAAGAACTTTCAGAAGGAACAGACACAGAGAACGTGTCTCAAACTCAGCTAACTGGTTTATTTCTCAAACAGCCTTGGCACCTGCGGGACTTTTTTCCTCAACCACACTCTACAGATAAACTCCTTCGTTGTGGCACATTTTCGAACCGGATGAAACACGCACAAACGATAAGCAAAAGAACCCCACTTGAGACGAAGACTCAGAACAATGGGGCACTGCGTGTCATCGCCGTGAGCTTGAGATAGAGTAAGCCCTGAATAAATCTAACAGTCGCGATTAACATGATTAACATGATTAGCTACCACCAGCTCGCCTATGCACTCTCACCATCTTTTCACTAAAAGGGCTGTTAATGCCGTCTTCTTTGTTCTCTTCTTCGTCTGGGGGGTCGTCGGGAAGGGGATGTCAGCCCGGTTGTGATGGGACAAAAAATGTTATCTAATGCTCCTTCATGGCCATGTGGGTTTTTGTCCAGTTTGAGCTGTAACTTTTGTGGGCTGTGCTTGGGCTCGGTTTCTCCCTGCGGGGACTAGAGGATTTGCCATACTCTAGGTGTATGTAGGTGCTCCGTTCAAACCGTCGCACAGCTGTAGCCAGTTTTCGTTTGCTAGCTTGCTGGCGTAGCCCTCTGCGTCTTCTGTAATGCTTCTTATTATTTTCTTTAAGTGCTTGTTTATCTTGTTCTTTTTTAACCCTCCTGGCCACTTTCCTTCTTTTGTCCCATAGCTCGAGGAGGTGCCGGTCGATAAGCGGTGCTTCTTCGGTTTTCGTAATGTGTTCTTTGTGTGCTTCTGGTATGCCGTCTTGATTTCTCCAGCCCAGGTGGAGTGGTCTTCGGAGGCGTCTTCCTTTTTCTAAGCCTCTTCTCGAAGTGTTTAGCATTTGGTAAATTCCTGTTGCGCGATCCTGATCCTCGTTCTTTGTTTCTTTTGCTTTTGCTTGTGGAGTTGTCAGTTTATTAGAATGTAGTGATCGCTGCCCAGGTTTTCTAATGTGGTGTCCCACCGAGCTAGGTCGGGGCCGATGTGCCACGTGAGATCTGATTTCTGTCTTTCCTGGCCAGCTATTCCCAGTCCGCGTCGGGGTATGGATGTCGTTTAGTTGGGATAGGGTTGTTGTTGCCCGTGGCTGCCTTTAACCTTCTAACCTTCTGCCATTTGGAGTGGGTGTTTTAGTGTAGCCCCATACCGTGATGGCTGTTGAAGTCGCCCCCTATAATCAGGTCATTTCTCTTGTGCTTGTCTTTGAAGTCTATGATCCAGTTTGTTTTGCTATGATGCTATCCCGGGATCCAGTATGCGTTGATCACTACCAGTTTCCGTGGCGCCGCTGCCTTGGTGCTGGCGTTCTATTGCTCCCATTTGTTGTTTGTCTGAGCTGTACTGTTCGGCTTCTTAGCTGTATTGTGGGGATACTATTTTCACGTATGTTATAGTCATGGTTGGTGTTTGAGGTCCATTTGGGTTCTGATTGCTACGCGACCGTTTTTGCAGGCGTGTAATACTTGGCTTAGTGAATTTCTGATATCCAGAGAGACTGAAGTCTTCATTTGTTTTGTTTTTTTTGTAAAATTATTATATCTGGTGTACGTGCCACGTGTTGGATGTAAAAAACAAGTTGAGCCTTTTCTTCTTCTGGGGCCTCTACAATTCCATTGCCATATTACTGTGCCTGCTGTTTGCTTCTCCTTGCTCTGTTTATTCATGTTGAGGCTCAGGGGTTTCTGAGCGTGTTACTTTATTGGTGCCGGTTGGTTCCGCAAGCATACTTCTTTTTTATGTTTAATAGCATGTTAATTTTGGCGTCTAAACCTTTTTATGTGTTCATCTAGGACGGTCATCTGGTTTTGCATGATTTCCGTCTGTCTCACAAGTTGCATTATGACTGCGCTGGCTTGAGGGTTCAAAACAGGTATGATTTCTCTACTCTGTGAGGAGGTCATTGTACTCGAGGGGGGTAGAGAGAGCGTGTTGTCAGCGCGAGACTCTCTCTTCTCCTCCATGTCCATAATTCTGGCCTGCGAAGCTTTAGCTTGAAGGTTCTGAACCTTTGCTTTGTTCTGAATTCTCTGTCAATTGGCAACGTCTATAGCTTGTGTAAACGCTTCTTTATACACTTGTGATATGCGTGCTGTGCGTGCTGGTGTGTTGTTAGGAGTTGGGAGGTGGTGTAAAGGCCTACTTACGCTTCTGGCTGGGCTCATGCTAAGGCTTCCAGCATGTGGCCTCGGTT
>JAZHYW010038123.1:0-64357 GCA_037355805.1 Ixodes ricinus
GGGCATAAAAATTCAGATATTGCACGTACGATGCATCTCAGAGGCATTAACCATGATATTCAATTGTTTCTCGAATACAAATTTGACCGGACAATCCTTTAAGATTTGTCCCATATCCGCCATTCGCCCCACAATCCGCGTAGCAACAACAATAATTTCAGACGAAAATAATCCAGCTCGCTTGCACCTTTGCATTTCATTGCATTATAAATAATTTCAGCATCATTATAAATAACTTTCGCACGTCTAAAAAAATGTTTTATTTTTATTGGTATGTTTTCCCACGTAGCACGTGTATATTTTTTCTCGCGGTTCGATATCATTGTTGTCTTTCTCCAAAACACAGGGAAGGCTAAACTCACTGCGCAAGGAGTTGGACCTAGGCCTTTCGGAACTTAGACAGCTGGTAATGATCTACACCACTTTTGAAGGAAAAGTCGTGAGTTTTTGTTTCGTTTTTGATAACCGATCTGACCTGTTCGACCGGCGCACCATGAATTTTATTAATTAAGATGCTCCAGCCAAGGAGAATACATTTAAATAACATTTCCTACCGAAAAAATCCGGTATATCTTTTCACTATCCGGATTATGGAACCGGATTTCTGGAAACCCGAAATCCAGATTGCAGACAAAGGAGTAGTTTTTTGAAAACCTAAATTCCAGAAAAAATCGTAAGGGTGCAGGCGAGCTGGTGAATATTAACCATGTTGAATTAACCTGAGACTGGGGTCTCAGGTTAATTCAACATGGCTAAATTCAGATAGAGTCAGATAGAATCCAGATAGATTTCCGGTTCCATAATCCGGATAGCGAAAAGTTATACCGGATTTTTCGGTAGGGATAAATATTTAAAGATTCCTATTAAATTCTAGGTAACCTTCTTTGGCCAACTTTCAGGGTTAAGAAAAGTAGGACAAGTTGCTCCCACGAAGCTGCTCTCCATGATTGGCGTTTTCCTCCTCTCTACTCTTCTCCAAGATTTAAGAGAGGGGCTCAAGCCACGTTGAGAGTTTGCAATATAATGGTGGACGCCACCTGCACAGAATGGTCGCAAGTGCGCATGCGTTGCGCTGTCGCCTGGCGAGGACGAAAGCGCGTGGAGATCAGCCAATCAGTCAATCAAACAACCAAATTATGATTAATTTTTCTTGCATCGAGAAAGATGGTGGATGGCAGATGCTTGCAGATTATCAAAGCTTTCATCACGTCCTCGCAGCCCGCATATTGCTAACACGGCCCCCATAGACCACGTGACGCAGACCGAACAGTTGAAAACACTCCGAAATCGAGGCATACTGATGTTTTGGGCGGATCAGCGCGCGGCTTCGACTTCAGGCCGGTGCGGTGGCGCTGTTGTAAGCGCATGCCTGCGCCAGTGGCTCCACCTCACGCGAAATCGTTTTTTGTTTTTTCAGCATGCGCCGTGACCAAACGCCGGTTTTGTTTGTAAACGGCGCGTTGGCACATGGTAAATACTCGTACTCAATGCATTCCCCCGAGTGCAATAATGCAAAGTCTCCAGAAAATCGTAAAAAAACAACAAAAACAGTGAGTTTGCAGGCGAGCTGGTGACAGTTAATCATAAAGGCCGTGTTCCAAAATTTACTTGATCTTACTCCAGGGTAAGGGTTTTGTGTCTTGGCGTTCTAAACCCTACCCGCGTCCAGCGTTTTTTCAATCTGTGTTGTCACGTGACACGACCCGCCGTAGTAACTCGGATCCATTTGGATAAGATAAGGAACACATCCAATGTAACACCTAAAACCGTGGTGCGAAAGAAAAAATAATTAAAATTACTTTTCCGCTTTACGTTTTCAGGTGTAACGTTACGATAGACTATCGCAGTTACTGCCGCATGCGTTAACGCCATCTTTCGGCATGGATTCTGCTGCGGAAATCTGTCACCCACAGTGTAAAGTTTTATCGGCGTATACACTATATATATGTATACAGGATACACCACTATAGTAAAGTATATTTAGGCTCCAACATTGGTTAGAAGAACGCCTCGTTTTTCGTTTTGTTTTTGTTTTGCGCGGATCTTACGTCAGGCCGCGTGCGCCGCTACGGCGAATGCGCAGACGCCTTAATTCACGCGGATCTGGTTTCTGCGCGTGCGCCGTCGCCACACCTGCGTAAAGTTCCGAAAGAACGCCCACCTCCCAGAGATCGCCCATCCCGTTTTTCTGGCTAATTATCTGTATCATAAAAATTGCGAAACATCGCCCCCCCCCCCCGATTCCCGTCGGACGCCACGTGATGTACGACGGGAATCGCATGAACCGCGTAATTTGCCGTACCGGCAGGACTGACACGCGAGTTGATAGCGGGTTCCCACACTTTTGCCCGCGTTCTGCGCACGCGATCTTGATTATACGCGAGTTGGTCCCGCGTGTGTATTTGCGGTATTTGTTGCCGTAACATAGGAGTTTGTAGCGGATTCCCGCGTTTTTATCCGCGATCTGCGCGCGTGATATCGGTTCCCGCGACAGGCAAATTTGTAGCGGGCTCCCGCGTGTTTATTGCACCATAAAACTTGTATCTGCTGCGTGCGCGATTTGCGCTATTCGTTCCCGTGAGATGCGAGTAGTTTCCACGGGTCTTTCGCACCGTGAAACGTGAACCTTCTGCGTCCAAAACCTGCGGTATCTTTTCTCGTGACACAGGAGTTCGTAATGAATTTTCGGGTGTTTATCGCATTGTGAAACGCGAATTCGCGGTGTCCGCAATCTGCGGTATCAGTCCCTGCCTCACGTGGTATTTAGCCGGTGCCAGTGTGTTTATAATTATTTTTTAATAAATTTTCGCTGTGGCATTTGCAAAAATAGCGCAACCCATGTTTTTTACCATTTCTCTCTTCGTTTTGGGTGGGCGTTCTTTCGGAACTTTACGTAGTGTCGGCGAATACGGACTTGTAGGTAAACAGCCTGTCAGTCTATATGGACCATTTTTCGCTTACTCTCGTTCCCAGCCACATGGAAGGCATATCTGGTATAGGTAACGAAAAAATTGTTAAAACATTTCAACCTGCTCATAGTTAAAAAAAAATAGAGGAGAGGCAAAACGAGAGTGGAACTGTTACGGTTATATCCTAAATGTATTATATTAAAGTGGCTACGGCAAAGCAATGCTTTCGCCCACACTGGAAGTTACAATATTTCAAGATGGCGGCGTCCTTGTGAAATAGAACTATATCTGTGTACGGTTTCGCTCGCTGGGCGACTCGTTTCAGACTGAGCTGCGAACGGAGCTGGACAAGGTGCAAGATCTCTTAACGATCAACGGGAGGCGTTTCGGGGTAAAGACTTTGGTCACTCTCACTTTGTAACGTCCACTAAGGTCGCGGAATACCCGAAAAGAACCAAATTTGCAGCGAATTTCACCGATACCACTTAGAAGACACAGGCCTGCGCGTGACGTCATCGTTCGTGGCCGAGCCGTGTATATATGAGAGAGTCTGGTCAATGGGAGGAGCCACCGGAAACCGGTGTGAAGCGGCGAAAGCGGCGGCGCTGCCAGCGCCGCATAGTCTTCCCGTGATTAACTTGCAAAGTAACAATGCGCTGGGATGACCTTGAAGAATTCGCGTAGCCCGGCGCAGGTATTTTTTGTTTTTGGATGAGTATGAAAATACGTTATTGTAGAATTATAAGAGGATTGGTGAAAAAGGGGAGTTTTCAAGGTGCTGAGCGCTTTTACTGAGCCAGGAAAGATGACACTGACGAGATAAACTTTCCGAAACATGATGCGACACTGCGAATGTGGGGTGCGCGTTCGGGGTTTGGGTCAAAACTCCCACGGAGTCGAATCCGCAGCCCTTAGTGTCCAGTGCCCACTATAAGGTTTGAGTCGCCGACGACAACGTCGCGAGCAACCTTTCAGTTGCAAAGAATCGGAAATTTCAATTCTAGTGTGCTGCAATGCAATACTTGAATACACCCCTCCGTAGAAATTGTGATTGGAGGGTATTTAAGCTCATTGCCTCCGCTAGGGGAATGATTGAGGCTGGTGGTTGGTCACAAGAGCAGTCAATCATCGCGCCCAAGGTCATTGAAACAATTTCGGTCATTGACGTGTCCTAATTTTAGACCTATTCTTACCAACTAATGACCAAACTTTATATATATATATATATATATATATATATATATAAATGAATTGGAGGATTTTATTCGACGTTTCGATATATATATATATATATATATATATATATATATATATATATATATATATATATATCTCGAAACGTCGAATAAAATCCTCCTGGTTCGTTTTCTACCGTCACCCTGCATATCTATATATATATATATATATACGACTCTGGTAAGTCGTTGCCCGACCCGCCCCCAAGTGGCAAAGACGCTGAAGCTTGACGAGAGCCTTGCCGCACGCCAAGCGGCAGACGCGTCCGTCCTTGCGTTGCCGTGATCGTTTGTCGACGGTGCTGACGTTAAGGACGCTGCGTAGATCCACAATAAAGTTAAGCCCCGTGATAGATGTCACGCTTGACGTTTTTTACAAATACCGCCATCCATTGTTGTGGGAGGAACGTCGCGCCATTCACTTCCAAGGGCTGCTCGTTTCAGTGCGTCGCCGCCATTTAATTGCTACCAAGGACTGCACGAGGCGATGACGTTTGGTGGGAGGGGGGGGCAGGCCTTGTCTTCTATGTGGCATTGTCACGCCTGTGAATCAATCGTAAGCGAGACGGAATTCAGTGCCTTTTCTCTCTCAAACCACGTAATCAAATATATAGGGGCATTTTCGTTTTACCCCCAGCCACGCAGTTAACAAATTCAGTATTAAAAAACAAACAACAACAACAACAATCTGGAATAAGTAAAATAATATTGAAAAGGCGAAACAAGAAGGATAAACAGTCGCGATTAAGACGTGAGCTTCTCCCAGTAGTGTGGCGAGAGCCAAACAATGTTTTTTTGTAGTGTGAGCTACACTGGCCGAGGTTGAGCAGTTTCGCGTGGCTCGCATAATGAGCCGTGTCTGTGCTGCGCAAGCGCGAGGAGCAGTGACGTCACACGGCGCACAGCTGGCACGCCGGAGGCCGCCACCGCCGCGCGCTCCGCCACCACCGCGCGCGCCCCGCCGGTCTGCGCAAGCGCGAGGAGCAGTGATGTCACATCGGCGCACAACTGGCGCGCCGGAGCCACCGCCACCGCGCGCGCCTTGCCAGTCTGCGCAAGCGCGAGGAGCAGTGACGTCACACGGCGCACAGCTGGCGCGCCGGAGCCGCCGCGCGCTTTGCCGCCACCGCGCGCGCCTCGCCGGTCTGCACATTCCAGAGGAGTGACGTCATAGCCGCGGCAGACGCAGTGGCGCCGCTGCGTGCCCAGCTGTGCGCCTCCATTGCGCAGTAGCCAAGTCTGACGCTGCACCGGAGCCGCTTGATAGCGCCTCTCATTTTGTGCGCATAAGCTCACGCTACGTATATCCTGGCATAGCCGAGCTAAGCCACCGCAATTATTTTTCCCTAAACCGGAAGTTCCTAAATTCAAGATGGCAGCGCCCGCGTAGGTAAGGTCTACAAATTGAAATATTGACCTATCTTTGGCTGCATTGTTTATTTGGAAGCGGGGCGGTCATGAAACAGTCTATTAATATATATATATATATATATATATATATATATATATATATATATATATACTGTAAACGAACTTAATTTTCGCGAATCGGGTCAAAGGTGGAAATTTCAAATTATTCGCGGGTTCTAATTTTCGCGAATCGAGTGTAGCTTCCGTAGCGTTCATGTATTGCCCGAATTGTTCGCCGGACGTATTTTTCGCGTTTGTAGGCGATTCGCGAAGTTCGCGAAAATTTAGTCGTTTACAGTATATATGTATGTATGCATATGTATATATATATATATGTATGTATGTATGTATGTATGTATGTATATATATATATGCATGTCCCAGATAACTTGCACCAAACTTCAAAAAAAGTAAAAAAACCCGACCGTTTTGCGAGAGTTAAATTTACTGTATGTTAGAAAACGATTTAGGAAAGTGCCCATTTTTTTTAGTGCGCCTACTTATCTCGGCGGCCGCTTCTCGTGGCGATCGTGTTAGTGGTTTGACCGAGCGTGCTCGGAACACACCCAGTTTTAGGAAGCTCGCGCTGCAGGCGGAGTTTCTGCTGCATTCTGAACCCGCAAGTGGCAAGGGCTGAAGCTCGACAAAAATATGTGGTGGGGCAGCGAACACATTTTGGCATAAGGATATATTAGTACACCATACATCATACCAGCCGTTTAGGAAGTGCGGCAGTGTTGTTACGACGCCTGCGATAGGTGGTAGAACCTGCCGAGGCTCAGGCTCGGCCAGATTCGACTTTTTCGACCTTCCAATGGAAAGTTCGACGAAAGTTCGACTGAAGTTCGGTTAACATACGCATGCGCTGAAATTGAAAATGAGTCGACCACCACCTGGTGGAGGACGGTAATAAACCAACTAAACATAGAACCTTTTTATTTTTTATTTTGCATAAACGTTGGTTATTCGTGTCTAAAATTAAAAATAAACTACGATATAAATTATATTTCACTAAAAGTTTACATTTGCTTGAAATTCTGATAACGCTGTTAAAATGTCGAACTTTGTCGAATCTTGCCGAACTTTATCGAAGTTCGAATTTACGGACAACCGGTCGAACTCGGTAGTACGACGGTAGAACCTCGCGTTCGACAACATTTGACTAAAAACCCCGAGACTGAGACGAGAGGTACGGACAAACACAAAGTTGAGACTTTGTGTTTGTCCGTCCCTTCTCGTCCTAGTCTCGGGGTTTTTAGTCAAATGTTTAAACACTACCAGCTCGTTTGCACCCTATCCTTTTATTCGCTAATTCGACAACAGTTTGCGACGTTCCTAGTGTCAAGTTTCGACCGTGGTCGCATGCAGGACTACGCCGCAGACAAGATACGGGAGTCCGTGAACAGTGCCGCTAAAGTGACCGTGAACGTCCGTAAACTGCGCGGCCTGTCCACCAGCCACACGACGATGCTCGCAGAAACCGTGAACTTCTATCTGGACCACGTCAGGGAACAGGTACGCCCCTACGACCGCAGCGCGTCGCCTCCGTTGGCGAGGAGCTGGAGCTATGGGGCAGCCGTCCCGCTTGTTTTCCACAGAGCTCGAGTATTGGTCCAAAGCAGGCGCTTTGCTATGGTGCCTGGAACGCGTACATTTTATGTCGTCTTCCTCGATCCGGCTGAGCTTCCATACAGGTGCTGCGTTTTAGCGTTCGGCCACCAGGTGTTCAAACGATGCTTCACCGATCGAATTCTACGAGCCCCAGCCGAACCCTGACGCCACGTTCGGCTACGTGAGCCGAACGCATGCGTCGGAAACGCGAACAAATAAATCAACTGTGCTGTCCCCATAAGTTGAGTTCTCGGCTTAGCCGCTAGGGGCGACGGCTAGACCTCCTCCCCAATACTCCGTTTAACCTTACGAGCCATCCCAATCAATTCAATGACGTGCGAGTGTCACGGGATCGACCTTCGGGAGTGGTCAAGTGATAGTCTCACAGCATTCCATTGGCCGGGAAGGCTCCACTAAACTTATATACTGGTTTTCTTCTCTTCGGCGTCAAAGGTCAGGGAGAACATCGGGGACTGCAGGCCGGCTTACGGAATGTACAAGGGCATCGTGAATTCCTTCTGCACCGATCTCGTGCTGCCCTTTGTGAGTCTTGTGGCGACATTACGGCACAATATGATGCACCACGTCCTTGTTTTTGACGATGATTTTTTTTACGATGCCAGTTATTAGCCAGGTGTTCCCGTGTGTGTTTCGTATAGGGCTGTTACGTCCTGAAGTCACGACAACATGACGTCCCACTGTCACGTGACTTCCCGATGTAACGTGACTTTACAGTGTCACGTGGTGTCATCACGTGGCGAGCGACGTCGAAAATCGGCGAATATAGCCAAGTGTATCTTTTACGGGATGAAGTTGATGATAAAATTTGACTCCGCGCAGACCAGTTTCCAAAAGTAAGCCGGTGTCCCAGTGCTGGCCGGTTCTCCAGCGCAAGTCACTGCCCCAGTTCACATCGGCAGCGAAGCCCAGAGTCCTAGTCAATATACGTCCCAGCGCTGGCCGCTATCCGAGCTCGGGACAGCGTCCCAGTTCAGCTCAGTGTCTTAGCGAAGATCAGCTTTCCAGCTCAGACCAGCGTCCCAGCATAGGCGTGCGCAGGATTTTTCATTAGGGGGGGCAAGGTTTCCCCGAAGCGCCCCCCCCCCGTCGGTGTTTTATGCAGTCGCGCCTCGAGTCGGGCCAACTTTGCGCCCCCCCCCCCCCCCAGATGATTCAAGAAGGCGGCCGCCCCCCCCCCCCCCCCCGTGCGCACGCCTATGCGTCCCAGCGTAGGTCAACCTTGGAGTTTCCGGTCGTTACGCTGTATTTGATTACACATCCCAGGTCCCTTTCCGTGAATGGCGACGATTGTCCGGTAAAACCGAGGTGTGTGGGATTTGTGGCCAGCTTACAGCGTGGCAACTATATACGGCGAAAAAGTGGCGACCGGACAAAAAGCATTATATATAGTCGCTGACAGGGCGAGCACCTCGGAGAGATCTTTGATGACATTTCTGAGTCTCGTGAGCGTGGGGCGTGCACACGGAGTCAAAGCACGCCGGAAGGCCACGAGATTGGGTCCTTCCCGCATGCTCGTTCCTGCCAGCGACTATAGTGATATACTGTTATAAATAGTTTAATGATAGTTAAATCAAAAATATGGCCTCATGGACCTTCCCTTTCGTCGACAGAACGGCTTCTGGTTGAGCGTCGTGACCTTCCTCCTGGTCGGCATCTTCGCAATGGTCACAGCTCTGTGCCTGTCGTCGCTGTATTCGGCGACGGGAGTCGAGGAAGTTTCGTAAGTCAATCGACCACCACGACGCCATGCGCGTGACATTTTGTCGAAGTGATACGTTAACAAGTACTTAACTAGGGAATGCGACACACTGCGTGAAAATGCCCTGCCTTTGGCGCAGACAGCTTTTGCGTAGTCGGAGCGGCTAAACGTAAACAACCTCAGAGATTTTTTTGATTCTTTTATATTTTATTTGGGAGGGGTGGCTGCTGTTGTCTATCCCGTGGACGGCCTTGGCGACGTCGGAGACGGCCGTCTCTGCCGTTTCGGCGAATCCGGTATCTCGGTGCGGCGGCGGCAGCTCCTCTCTCTCTCTCTCGGTGCAGCGCGACGCGCGTGCATTCTCTCGGAAGCGGGCTCTCCTCGTCGCTAGGGGAAGATTTGGCACCGTAAGCGCGTTGTCTGGTGCAAATGAGCGGAGTCATGTGTTCTCATAGTATACTGTCCGCGTTAACGTACTTTCTAATTTCTTCAGTAAGAGCGGATCTTTGACCGTGATTGATTAGCATCCCGCTCACTAGAGAAGGGATGACGGTCATAATTGTTTGCAGGGGCACGCCATCGTCGTCAGTGCGGGTCGTTTTGGACATTTCTGTCTCCAAGCTATTCGCGACATTTCTGGTAATTTAGACATCGATTAGGCAATAAGGTAATTTAAACATCGATTAGGATTCACTTTGTCTGCTCTCAATTATCCTAGGGTGCACCTCTTGGTAGATCGACCAATTAGCATTTTGGTTACGGTGGCTGGAACGCGTGCCCGACCGCCATCCGAAACGGCAACAAATGATGTCACAGGAGCCGGAATGTCCTGCTGTCGAATGTCGCGATCGAATGCCGGCGGTTGGTGCTACAAGCCCGGGCAAGAAGTACGAGGCCAAGGCGAGTGTCGCCATTGCCACAGAGTCCCGACCCCTGGCGACGGGCGAGAGCGTGACACTCTTAGTATGACGTCATCAGGCGGAATTCGTGGGACCACTTTTTTGAACGGGGTCATCACACTGGTCGGAAACCTGTTTCTGGCGCCCTGGTCGGGATGCGCTCGGGGGATTTGACCAGATCCAAATGACGCGGGACAACGGAACCGTCCGCCATCTTTCAGGGTGAATATCCGCTGAATCGTGGCCCGATGAGGTGGACACGACCGTCCTTCCCTCGTCGCAGCCGGATGTCGAGGAGCCGCCGCAGAAGGGAAAAAGGTATCGCATATTTTCTTCACTCGTAGACTTTTTTCTCGAAATTTCGAATTGATGCGTATAGATTATGTGCGGCCGCTATTAGTTGGTCGTACACTGTGAGCATGCATCGAACACGAGCGCATCGTCAGCATTCGGAGTGTACTCGGCTCAGAAACGCATTCCACACGAGTGCTGCGTCGGCGGTCGGCGCGAACTCGGAACCAATCAGGGGCTTCACGCTGGAAGCAATGAGACCAACTAATGGTGGCTGCGCATACTCTACGCATCATTCCACAATTTCGGAAAGGGTCTATTCCTAAGGTTTCGTATTTTCGGGGTTTAATTTTTTTTCGGGTTTGGAAGTGTTTTATCAAGGTTTACTTCTTTTCTTTTTTAGAGCGCAGCTCTTAGGCGCCCGTTTCCGGCTTGAGCGGCGTCGGCGTCGGCGTAACCGTAAGGTCACGTGACCCCCACGAGTCACGTGACTCCCCCCCCGAGATCACGTGACCCCTCCCGAGGTCACGTGACCCCCGTGAGAGGAGGAGGAGAAAGGAGGGGTATACCCTGCCCTCAGTACCCTTCCCTCCTCCTCCTCAAGAGCTGCGCTCAATTCGGCGTTACGGGGAGTTGTAAACGGCTTTCATTTTTTATCAAATTCGATATTTTTTTGTCTGATTTTGGTTTTCTTTTTTATCATATTTGATATTTTTTTGTCTGGTTTTGGTTTTAGACAAAAATCCGAGTGAATTTACGCTACCGCGTAGCGTGTGTCACAGCGACAGCAGCTCGGCGCTCCTGTATAATTTGCCTAATATTGTGGAGTCGTCCTCGTTTCTGCACGTCATCCTCGAACATGCTAAGGATGTTCACGCCATTTTCGCATCCACTCTCGATTCCTTTCCCGTGCCTGATCCGTACTCGCGTCTAGGCCGAGCCTCCTCAGCGCGCCGCAACTGGAAAGTCGCGTTCTTCCGACCCGCTATAATACGAACTTTCCGAGGCCATACGTCGTGCAAGTTCACGCGCACGCGCCGGCACAACGGGGTGTCGGCACTGCCAAAGTGAGAACGGCGTCTCTTCCGAACATCTGGTCTCGAGCATGCGCTCGTTGCTTTCAAGCGTAGCCTCCTCTATGCTCCCAAAGCCTAAGAGTTCGACGACGGAGCCACAAAGTGCCCGGTCGCAGATTTGGAGCGCGAGGATCTGGTAGCACAGAGCGTCAAAGAGCCATTTCTCGGGGAACCTGGACGTCAGCGCACAGCTTTTGCAGCGGCGAGGACCCGAACACACACTTGTTCGCTCGGGAGAAGTGTGTGTTTCGGCGTCTCGCCGCAGCGAGGCGCCAGTCACGTGGCGTGGTCACGTGGCGCCAAGTAGCCGCAACAGCACTTTTAAAATAGAGCTGATGCCTCTCCTTTCCGGCAGTTCAGTGGTTAAGAGACTGGTCCCGTATTATGCTGAGATCTCAACATTTCCGCATTTACCGCATGCCTTACCCGAGCAATCAAAAATGCTACAGGCGTTTTTGATTGCCTGAGACGGCATTATCACAAATGCGGCAGCGGGGAAATAAAACAGTTAGAGGAAATTTATTAAGACGTACACCACGAAATTTGTCTCTATTAACATATATATTATCCTGTGCTGTTCGAATGCATATTATACGCCTCCTAATTGTGTTGCGGCAATTAGGGTAAAACAATGTTCCTTCCCGTATTTTGTTAATTTTAACGGCAAATATGTTATTAAGGAGTTGCTCATACATGATACAAAAACTTTTCTCAGTGCACAAAAGGGAAAGAAGCAGTAGATCTTGAAGTTAAAGGGAAGGGTGCAGGCGAGCTGGTTCTATATAGACATTTTAACCCTGCAGAGTGGGGACAAGGAGGACTGTGTGTCGTGTTTATCCTCCTTGTCCCCACTCTCCAGGGTTAAAATGTCAGTAAATCTTTTTCGGTTTCTTGTTTCTTGTCGATGCTTACGATTACATACATTCTCCTTCACAAATTTAAAACCTTATTGTTTTTTCGACATTTGTGAGTTGCAGCTTTTTTCTTCTGCGTGGCTTTCTTCGCCAAAAATAAACTTTCCACAGCCACCCTTTCGCATTGTCACAGAACGATTTGAAAATAATGACTATACTTTATTTTTCAACTTTTGGCGAGCAATTTTTTCTCGGAATATTTTTGCCACCAAGGGGAGAGGCACAACGGTGCATGCGCGTCGGAACTCCTGCAATAACGACGGTCGCATCCCGCAATGCTTGAATAAAAAAAAATGGCGTAATTTCGCGATTTACATAATTACCAGCGACCACTTCCCAGTGCCCCGTTGTTCTGCTGTGCCGCGAGTTGCATAGTGAATTTTTCCTGCAGTGTGAAATGCGGGACATTTCGAAGATTTTGGTATCTCTTGGGGGGCTACGGGACTGTCCCGCGAGTCGCCGGGCGGGTGGTCACAGTAGGCGCGTTCGCTGAAGACCAAGTTAGCGACACCGGTTGCTTTTAGCGCCATCTCCCGTTAGGTGCAGTGAGCAGACAACGGAGTGCGTCGTCTGCTCGCTGCGCCTACCGGGAGATGGCGCCGCAAGTAAATGGCGTCGCTAAATCGGTCGGCTGCGACCGCGCCCAATGTTGACTTTGGCAAGTTTTGTTGCTCTCATTTTTTTTTTTACCGTAATAGAACTGCGGTTTGAACTTTTACACGGTAAAACTGACATGCTCGATTCACATTCCGTGGAAGTATGAGCTATCTGTGTGCAGTCGTCGATTTTTCCGGTTCGTTTTACAGAGGAAGGTCCCCTTGTGTGACCATATATAGGGTGACCGAAATAACCAGACTCGACCTAAAATGGGCCGTATAAATAGGCTCCTGCACGTAGCAATCTAAACTTTTCGGCAAAGGTGTATTTCACACGTCGGTTTTATCTCGTAAAAATTACAAAGCGTAGCTCTTTTTCTGTAAAAAAATAAGACCAAAAAACTTGCCAGGGCCAAAGGCGGACGGTGACGGAGACGTCCGAGTCAAGTGGCGAGGCGCGTTTGACGCACGTATTGCTGCAGATGGCGCTGCCTCCTTATCGAGACTGCTCGCGACGACCGTGGTCTATTAAAATAAATTAACATACTATTTTTGTAATGCACCTTTAGTTTAAAAATAAATGCGGACAATAAAAGCGAAACTTGCAGTAAAAAATAAAAATAAAATGTGATTGCACAAGGTTGGCGCTCTTACTGCCAACGGATTTCGTCTGCGTGTCGTCAGCTTTCTTTTGGCTGGTCGGCTACACCTTCCGACGCTGCTCCTGACGTCGAAGAGCGATTGTAGGGGGGGGGGGGGGGAGGGGGGGGGGGGGGGTGCCGCGACACCCCTCTCCCGCTCCCTCCGCAAGAAGCGTTAATTAACACAAAAGCCACTCCCTGCGTTTCTCAAGTTGTCAGTTACTATAATCCGGCGAATTTGGGCTTCGTTTTTTTAGTGCAAAAAGGGAGAAAAGCTTTAGGTAAGTATTCTCGTTTTCTTTTTTTTTTCCAAGTCCGGGGTTGCATTGCGCGCATAATTTTAGAATGCTGCATTTCGTCGAACCTCTCTACTCAAGGACACCGTAAAAAAACGCAAAGCGTGCTTTATATTGTTCTCCCTTTCTTGCTTTCCGAATGGTCCCTTGGCGGGCGCTCATCGGCAAATGTGGCAACCTCGTTTGCCGAGGAGCGATAATATAGTAATCCTCGGGAGAAGATGGACGCGAAGCGCGCGTTTAGTTCTACCATTAGGCACCTTCCGAAGTCAGCTGTATGCTATGCAAATGCAATCTTTGTCGATTTTCAGGTGGATCACGGCGACCGACCATAGTCGGTAAGCCCAGCACAAGGTCCGATCGGAACAATTTTTTTCCAGTAGAACTCGCAGCCACATGCTTCGTATAGGCGCCTCTTCCTCTTTTGTACGCACGAACCAGGTATTTACGAACGGGTCGTTTATTAGCAAAGAAACATGCCATGTAAGGTCAGGCAAAATGAGACATTTTTTTCTTTATTTCAGTGGTTATTCTTATTTTGACTTCGATAGTTAAGAAACACAGCATGGGGATATCATTCGATGTCTTGGCTCTATGCTCAGTAAATACTTAACTGGAGCAAGCGAAACATTAAACAAAACTACAATATTTGAAAGTCACAAAATGTCTCATTTTGCCCGCCCTGTGGGGCGAAATGAGACAACGTAGTGTGGGTATAATGAGACACACTTAAAAACACGATATGCGTTCAGTTTTTTGCAATAAAAACACTCGAAACGCACTGTGTGAGCTCCAACGCACTCTTCATGAGCCCACTCCTTGCATTCCATGCACTCGATCCATACTGAATGCGGGGCTGCTTGGTTTTAAAGTTCTTTGCCATACCAGACACTGGTAGTCTCTTCTGATGTGCGCCGCACGGTCTACAGAACGCTCGAACACCGCGCGCTTTTTCGGGGGATCATTAATAATCTTTTTCTTCGGTTTCACGTTTTATTGCGAAAGCGTTAACTGTCTTATGGAGCGAACCGACGTCATCAGCTTTGAAGCCGCGCCCAACGGCACCTGAACTCCCCTGTCCCAATGGAGCGAATGGAAGCCGCGATTTCTGATGGATCGGCTCTCATTGGCTGGCGGCGTCATCAAAGAACGAGGCTCCCATTGGCCCTCGTGCGCGTAGTTCCAAAAAACGCCACCAGTGAAGCCCTCTCCATGGCAGCGCAGCGCACGCAGCGGCCCGGCAGCCGGTAAAAGGGAGCAGCTGGCCGCACAGCCCGCTCGGCCAAACTCCGGAGAGGCTGCACGGCCGAGCTCAGCGCGGCACGGCCACTTCACGAGAGCGCGCGCTCGGCCGTCGGCCGCTACCTCGGCAGTAGCGAAATGTGGCCGTCCACGCCAACGCCGCAGACGAACTACGGGAGCGGAAGAACGACATTCATGCTTTCGCATTCACAACTCATAAAAAGTGCTTAGGTGTCCTCGGATTTTTCTTCTTTGGGGGGGTAGGGGGGGGCGTAGGCGTAGAACGCCGGCCCTTGCTTGCTTTCGCCAACATCAGCTTTGCCTTATGGGGAGATGACGTTAGAACAGTGCTGCTCTCCGACCTGCTTGTTCTCTTTTTCTATCCTACGTTAGGTACAGAAGAAATGTGCTTGAAACACGAAACGTCGGAAAGAAGGCGCCTTCTGTAACCCAACCGTCTTTAGTTGTTTTTTTGTAGTGCCGTTGATTTTTACATTTCCCAGTCGTTTGGCTCGCCTTTGAAGCGCATCCTATGGTACGCCAAAAAGTGTGGCTGCAGTGCGAAGGGAAGTGACGCTGTCGCTTGACACTTTCAAGAGCTTTGTTCATGTCCCTTTCGGGCTAGTGAAGCCCTTGCTCTTTTTATTTAGACGTTCGGACCATCTTAGACACCGGGTGAAAAAAATTCCGAAGACACCTAAGCGCTTATTACGAGTTGGGAATGCGAAAGCATGAAATCGCCGCTCTTCCCGCTCCCCTCAGTCTCGTCTGCGGTGTATACTGGCGTGGACGGCTCCATTTCGCAGCTGCCGACGCCGCCGAGCACGCGCTCTCCATGCTGAAGCCGCCGCAGCCCCCCCCCGCCCCTTTCCGGCAATCGCCTGCTACGAGAGCGGCGCGCCGAGCGCGCGCTCTCGTGAAGCGGCCGCAGCCCCCCCGCCCGCCTCTCCGGCAATGCACGCTACGAAAGCGTGCATTGCCGGAGGGGCGGCGGAGGCCGGAGGGGAAATGCGGAAAGCATGAATGTCGTTCTTCCGCTCCCTCAGTTCGTCTGCGGTGTATACTGGCGTGGACGGCTCCATTTCGCAACTGCCGACGTTGCCGAGCACTCGCTCTCGTGAAGCCGCCGCAGCCCCCCCGCCCCTCTCCGGCAACGCCTGCTACGAGAGCGGCGGCCGAGCGCGCGCCTCGTGAAGCGGCCGCAGCCCCCCCCCGCCCCCTCCGGCAATGCCTGCTACGAAAGCGGCGGCCGACCGCGCGCTCTCGTGAAGCGGCCGCAGCCCCGCCCCCCGCCCCTCTCCGGCAACGCCTGCTACGAGAGCGGCGGCCGAGCGGGCGCTCTCGTGAAGCGGCCGCAGCGCCCCCCGCCCCCTCCGGCAATGCACTGCTACGAGAGCGGCGGCCGAGCGCGCGCTCTCGTGAAGCGGCCGCAGCCTCCTTGCCCCCTCCGGCAATGCCTGCTACGAGAGCGGCGGCCGTGCGCGCGCTCTCGTGAAGCGGCCGCAGCCTCCCCGCCCCCTCCGGCAATGCCTGCTACGAGAGCGGCGGCCGAGCGCGCGCTCTCGTGAAGCGGCCGCAGCCCCCCCCCCCCGCCCCCCTCCGGCGATGCCTGCTACGAAAGCGGCGGCCGGCCGCGCGCTCTCGTGAAGCGGCCGCAGCCCCGCCCCCCGCCCCTCTCCGGCAACGCCTGCTACGAGAGCGGCGGCCGAGTGGGCGCTCTCGTGAAGCGGCCGCAGCCCCCCGCCCCCTCCGGCAATGCCTGCTACGAGAGCGGCGGCCGAGCGCGCGCTCTCGTGAAGCGGCCGCAGCCCTCCTCGCCCCCTCCGGCAATGCCTGCTACGAGAGCGGCGGCCGAGCGCGCGCTCTCGTGAAGCGGCCGCAGCCTCCCCGCCCCCTCCGGCAATGCCTGCTACGAGAGCGGCGGCCGAGCGCGCGCTCTCGTGAAGCGGCCGCAGCCTCCCCGCCCCCCTCCGGCAGTGCCTGCTACGAGAGCGGCGGCCGAGCGCGCGCTCTCGTGAAGCGGCCGCAGCCCCCCCGCCCCCTCCGGCAATGCCTGCTACGAGAGCGGCGGCCGAGCGCGCGCTCTCGTGAAGCGGCCGCAGCCCCCCCCCCCCCTCCGCGGCAACGCCTGCTACGAGAGCGGCGGCCGAGCGCGCGCTCTCGTGAAGCGGCCGCAGCCTCCCGCCCCCTCCGGCAATGCCTGCTACGAGAGCGGCGGCCGAGCGCGCGCTCTCGCGAAGCGGCCGCAGCCTCCCCGCCCCCTCCGGCAATGCCTGCCACGAGAGCGGCGGCCGAGCGCGCGCTCTCGTGAAGCGGCCGCAGCCCCCCGCCCCCCTCCGGCAATGCCTGCCACGAGAGCGGCGGCCGAGCGCGCGCTCTCGTGAAGCGGCCGCAGCCCCCCGCCCCCCTCCGGCAATGCCTGCTACGAGAGCGGCGGCCGAGCGCGCGCTCTCGTGAAGCGGCCGCAGCCTCCCGCCCCCTCCGGCAATGCCTGCTACGAGAGCGGCGGCCGAGCGCGCGCTCTCGTGAAGCGGCCGCAGCCTCCCCGCCCCCTCCGGCAATGCCTGCTACGAGAGCGGCGGCCGAGCGCGCGCTCTCGTGAAGCGGCCGCAGCCCCCCGCCCCCTCCGGCAATGCCTGCTACGAGAGCGGCGGCCGAGCGCGCGCTCTCGTGAAGCGGCCGCAGCCCCCCCGCCCCCTCCGGCAGTGCCTGCTACGAGAGCGGCGGCCGAGCGCGCGCTCTCGTGAAGCGGCCGCAGCCCCCGCCCCCTCCGGCAATGCCTGCTACGAGAGCGGCGGCCGAGCGCGCGCTCTCGCGAAGCGGCCGCAGCCCCCGCCCCCTCCGGCAATGCCTGCTACGAGAGCGGCGGCCGAGCGCGCGCTCTCGCGAAGCGGCCGCAGCCTCCCCGCCCCCTCCGGCAATGCCTGCTACGAGAGCGGCGGCCGAGCGCGCGCTCTCGTGAAGCGGCCGCAGCCCCCGCCCCCTCCGGCAGTGCCTGCTACGAGAGCGGCGGCCGAGCGCGCGCTCTCGTGAAGCGGCCGCAGCCCCCCGCCCCCTCCGGCAATGCCTGCTACGAGAGCGGCGGCCGAGCGCGCGCTCTCGTGAAGCGGCCGCAGCCCCCCGCCCCCTCCGGCAGTGCCTGCTACGAGAGCGGCGGCCGAGCGCGCGCTCTCGTGAAGCGGCCGCAGCCTCCCCGCCCCCTCCGGCAACGCCTGCTACGAGAGCGGCGGCCGAGCGCGCGCTCGTGAAGCGGCCGCAGCCCCCTCCGGCAATGAAGCGGCCGCCAATGGCTACCTAGGAACCGTTTTGCTCAGCCAATGGAAAAACAAACATTTTTTTCGCGCTTTTTTTTTTGCGGTTACAGGCGTTGGCTAAATATGGCTCAGGAGCAACCAGGAGACTCGTGCGTCATTGATAAGCGCGTCACAATATGCCAGATTGTCGCGTTTTGCCCCGCGCGTATCCCGCCACGTAAATAATTATTTCGTTGAGAAAACCGACCACAGATCGCTCACATTTGGTTTGCAAGGAGCTGATAAAGTGTACCAATAAAATTAAATCTTACATTGGCTGAATAGTTGGTACCAACCGGGGTGTACCTCCTGAAGTGAAACCTCGCGCTCAATTTCGCGCCTTTTTGGCGGGGGGTAAACACGTCAGCCTCGACTCCGTATTTATTTTCTCCGGAACACTCTTGCCGACAACTCCCATTCTTTTACGCACGCAAAGTGTACAGGCCACGGCAGCTCTCGGTGAAGTTTGAACGTACTCCGATTGTTTGTCTACTAGGAGATGGATGGCGCTAAATACAAACTGTCGCCATTTTGCACCGCGTCTCATTTTACCCCACCTTACCCTACAGCGTGTTGTATGAGAGTTGTTTGTCGAACAGATGGTTTTGACCACAAGTGCTGTTTGACAGGCGCATGTGTAGCAACCTTTTTCCTTTGTCTCGTTTAAGAGCAAGGAATTTATGCAATCCTCAGTTAAACGGTCAGCACCGCCTCCTCTTGCATGACGTCATGACCGCGAGTTGGCGACGTCACACCCGTGTGGTTACGAGTCTCGACTCTGCCTCCCCAGATTGCGCAGTTATCATGAAACTAAAACGTGTCTTTCATTTTTCGTTCTGTAGCGAGATCGAAGAGACTCATGCCATTGGCTTCGAAAAGCAACGCAGACGCTACCGAGACAGACTGCGTTTGGTGACTCTGCTGCTGAGCAATGCATTTTTGTTTTCTTTTTTCTTCGGTTCGATTTGATTTGCACGAGAACTATGAGCAAGAGCAACACTAAGCTATTTATTCTAACTGCATTTTGAGCAATCATCGGCTACAATGCACAGGAGCATTTTATTTAGAAGTATGGCCTTGACTTTAAGTGCACCTCAGTTCGGTTGTTTTTCTGTACCTCTGACCAGCCCACTACCGCCGCTACAGCCTCACTCAGGAATGAGTATTTTTTAAAAGGGATACTTCAACGAAATTTGAAATATTCCCGTCGTGTTCAAAAATAGGTTGAATATGATCCACAATATCCGTAAATGACAATCGCACGTTTGTATTTTGATCCTGGTGGCTGTATTTTTTGTTATAAACGGCCCACTCTGGCAAAGCGCTCGGAGAAGGCCCAGCTTAGAGCACGTGACATCCAACGCAATCGTGACGTAGGTCGTCTCAAGACGAGCAAAGCTACGGCGAGGCTGACGTCGAGAGGATGGCCTAGTCGTTCCATGCCACCGAAGCTGGCTGCTTTTTGTACGAATTTTGAGTGACGGGTTAATCTTCTATAATCTTGTAGGGGGACAATAGCGACTTCTGCGACACACAAAAGGGATTCTCGGGAAGAGGGAGTTCCTCCTTCCCCCTTCTTCTCGTCGTGGCCGGAGGCGAGACGACTCCGTCACTAGCTGTCAAGGTTCCTAGACGAGCATTACAAACGAGGCGTTAGCGACATCCACCAGGTGCTCTTTGCTAATCGTTTAATTCGTTTTAAAAATTCCTTTTCGAGACTTTTTTAACAAGATATTGGTATGTTCCATGTGATACTGCTCTTTTGAACACATATAGACCAAAAAATGAGCGCCGAAATTTCGTTGTAGTATCCCTTTAAGCAACCGTGCATATGCGGATTATGGTGATTTTACCTTGCAAACTATCATCCAGAATGTTTCCGAAACAGGGAAGTAAAAAATATTTTTGCTACAATTAGTTGCCAAAAGAAAAAAAAAATTGCTTACATGGCTATCTTAGTCCCTCGCCATCCCCACCAAAAGATTGTAGGGCATTTTGATATGTAAGAATTAGAGGTTAGCAATTTAAATAGCGAAAAAAGGATCAAGGACAAGGAGTATACGAGACAAGCGTGATTTTCAACTAGTTTTTACTCAGGAAAAGCAGGCATATATATACACACGACAGGCAAAGCAACACCAGATAAGAGTTGACTAATTTGTGCACGATCATTCAAAAGCTGAAACTCATTACTATGAAGAACAATAGAAGTGTCGCTGACACGGCCGTCCCACTTTTTTTTGATAAAGAACGTTTCCAATAGCTCTCGAGCGACCGTCTCTTGGCTTCTACCCAGAATCTTTATCTGCTGAAATCGTGGAACGCAGCCACACGTGGCGCAATGAATGGGCAAATGCGAGCCATATTAATTTTTTACTGATAATGCGTGCTCCCGTGCTCGGTCATTGATGCACCGCCCCGTCTGGCCGATGTATACCCTTCCGGCACAACCTTGTGTGAATTTCATAGACGTGCACACCCACCGTGCAGTCCACGTAAGGGGTGACGTGTGTTCTCGGCCTACATGGTGCTTTTATATATGCCTGCTTTTCCTGAGCAAAAACTAGTCGAAAGTCAGCGCTTGTCCTGTATACTTCTTGTCCTTGTCATTCTTTGCGCTACGTTAATCGTTAACTAAGAGGAAACTCAACTCGGCCCAACAACGTGCCCTACTAAAGAATTAGAGGCTGAGATGAGACGGAAATCGGGAATTTCTCGTTCTAGCATATCGGCACCCCTCCACTTCTGCGTTTGCGAAATGTGCATCTACATCATTGCAACGTGTCTTGTTTTTTCAGTCAGCTACGACAATTCCGGAGCGATACATCTCCGTATGTATATTCCTATTCATTCGTGCGAAATTTATATTCGCTATGCGACTACCTTTGTTGTACATGGGGTTCGTTATATCCAGGTAAACCCCGATATAACGAAGTCGTGCAGTGGAGTCGGAGCCTCGGAGGGTTTATTTCATCGCAAATTACGTTAGTTTCAGGTTCATTGTAACAGGGTTTGAGTGTACACAGCAAGTGCTATACGCTACCGCGTCTCTTCTCAAAGTGTAATTTTAAGGCACCGAGCTCGGTTTATTGTGTAAAACCGAGCTCGCTGAGCATGAAACCGAGCTCATAATGGCTGTCAGTATAAACCCAACGTATTCCACACACTCAGATCCTGTCGGACAAGAAAACTTTTTTCAATTAATTAAATCATTTCCATGAGATCACAAAGAAAATTCCTTGTAATGTGTGACCACCGTTGCATGGGGAGTTTGGCTATTTTGTATTTTATGTAAACGAAGTTACTAGCAAAATTTAAGACAAACCCCCGAGACTGGGGAAAAAGACGAAGGACAACAGAACACACAGGGTCTCAAACACAGCTGGATTTTATTTCACAGAGGGTTGTGTTTACATAGGGTTTCGCTGCCCACACAAACCAAACGAAAAGAGAAGGAAAGTGAGAACACACTTTACGCAACGCATCAAAACTCAAAGGACTTGGCACAAAGCCGAAACAAGCACCAAAACAGGCATGGGTTGAACCTTAACGAGAGTTTGTCTTAAGTTAAACCTTCACCTGCTCGTTTGCGCCCTAACTTTTTGTTCGTTACGAGCATTTATATCTCGCTTGGTCACTATTCCAATAGCCTTTGTTGGTATCCCCCGAAAGATTCGCTCTTAGCGAAAAAAGGGGCGAAAGAGGTCACTCGGAGGGGGAAATCGAGTTGTGTATCGCATGAGCAAAACTAGCCGAATAGCCTCGCACTTTATCGTTCTCCTAGAGCCGCAAGCCCAACTCTCAAGGCCGCATAAGTAGCAGGGAAATAACAAGTTTAAATTCACGAAAAGCTCCTCTAATCATCCCTATAACTTATGCGGTTTATGTACAGTATACTTGACACTGTTAGTGACAACACGACATGGACTTTCTTTTTCTTTTCAATTTACTTTAAAAGCGTATTAGCGGACACTAACTTTTGCCACTTGCGTCCGTGCCCCAACTAAGCAATTTGGGAAGTTACTATAGTGTCCCAATGAGTAATTTGAATGACAACCTTTTAATACAAAAAATAACCTGTCGATTGCTTGTTTGCATTAACAGAGTCGCACATTGGGCCGCAGTATTCACTGTTCAAAACTGACGAGTATACAGTGCAACATCCCTAGACAGGTATGGCGAAGAAAAGATTTAGTATAACAGATTCGCATATAGCGTATATATATGGCTATTTCGAAGTGAAGTTGAAGTACACGTGTAATATTAGTACAGCCATTTTAGGTACCGATACATGTGATTCTTTTTTTATATATGTATATAAAAACAATGAAAAATGAAAATTGCTTTGCGACCGACTTACCAAGTTTGGCAATTCGCTGCTCTTATACCTATACGCCACAAGCCAAACAAATCAAAACTTCCATATGTATGAAATCCAAGTGGGTCACGAGTATACATACAACAGGACGTGTTCAGAACCATTTATGTCCCCCACAAATAGAAACGCGGAAAAGGTATTTGTCTTCTACCTCCGTGCACCTGACAGTGCGGTGGGAGCTTGGCGGTCCAATCCACCGCCTCTATTTGTTCACCTGATTTCGCTCTCAGCGCGTGGATATAGCGCGGGGTCATGATCACGTGGTGAAAGATAGACGTATGAGTGGTCGAAGGAGCACGTAGATAGTTTTACCGCACCCTCCGCTTATGGGTGAACCGCACATAAGTCCTCCCCGCCTTCGCCAAGTGCAAAAAAAAAAAAAGTGTATCATAGTAGTTGGGAACTTCGCCACCCCTTGCACGAGCGCTGTCACCGTTATCCACTTCGCACGTATTGAAGAAGGGCAGACACTACCTTCTCTGTACTAACGTTGACGCCACAAACAGCTGACGTACGTGCAGGAGTCGTGGACGTGCGGTTGCTCGCTACACCTTAGAAAATAACTTTCCATTTCCTTCCGAATCGCAAGATTAAACGTAACTTCAATTTTCGTGTCCCAGCGAGAGCGAAGAGTCTTCGCCACGGGTTTCGAAAACAACGCAGACGCCGCCAAAACAGACTTCGATTGGAAACTTCGGTTCCAAGTAAGTATACTTCGCTGTTATCTTTTGTCGCGTTTATGTTTCTTTTTTTTTTTTTCTTTCTCATACGTTACCTCGGAGCGAAGGCGAGTAGCAGGAAGGACACGGTTCAGAGTTAGACCAAACAGGCCGATGTATTTAATGTTCTGCTATGACAACATATGACCATAGCATTCACAAACAGCAGGTTACATCTTGGCATGCACCGCCGCCGTTGTGGCTGTGGGGCTGAATCGAGAGAAATGTGTTTTCTTGAATAGAAGCTGCGAACAGTTAACCAGAGACATTGTCCAAGCCAGAGCAATCGCGCAGCTGAAGAAAACTGCATCAGCACTCCGTCATGATACGAGACGGAGTTGATGTTTCTAAATGTGGTCACGTTTGCAAGTAAATAGGTCTTTATGTCTATTTTTTCTGTGTATCAGCTGTTTGCTAGTATGCAATATTCCACTGGAAGATTTCACAATACTGTTGTAAGTTAGCGCTCTTTTGTTTGTTCATTACGTGCGTTATGCTCATCGTTTTAGAGAATTAAGAGCAAATGTTTTCTAAGCAACTGTACGATACTTGTCAGCTAAAAAATTGAAGCAAGTGTTAAAGGAACCTATAGAGTCGTCTTCTGCCGGGAAGAAAATCGGTTCCCAGTTTCCTTCTCTCCATTCCCCTCTCACACTCTTGTCCCTTCCTCTCCCACAATTTCGGGTCTCTGAGCTATTCCCCACAGAGAGGAGGAGGGTCACCCTCTTTCTCGAAAGGAAAGAAGGAATTGAGAGAAACCTTTATCTTTCGAAAAGAGAGAACTTGACGGACTCTAAGCCGTCAAATTTCTCTTCAATCGCCCCTATAACTTACACAACTTGTGTCCCCTCAGGACCGCAGTCACAAGTGTTCAAAAGTCGTAAGCAGTAGAACCTCTCTATAGTTTAGACAGATATAGAAAAGATGCGAATACAGCAAACGTGCACGTATAGCGAAGATGCACATTGCGAATATGCATACATAGCGAGGATACGAATAAAATGAGGGAAAGTCCAACTATACACACTTAAAATTGTAACACCCTTAGTGGTGTAAATGGCTCGTCCTATAGGGAGCACCCTTATCCGTGTAACAAAACACCCTAAAAGGAGGTGTTCTTTCTAACGCCCTACAAAAAGGGTGTAGTCTGCTAACATTCCAAAAAGGGGTGTGATTTTCTGACACCTTAGAAAAGGGGTGTGATTTTCTAACACCCACGAAAAGGGTGTGATTTTCTAACATCCACTGTCGGTCAGGTATCGGCCAGACGTCTCATATGCACCTGCTCTGTATCGGCCGGACGTCGCCTATGTGCTCGATTTGTATCATCAATATCGACGTATACACCCTTCTAACACGATTTTAAGAACCCATCTGTACCTAGGGGTGTAGGAAAGGTGTATTCAGGGTGTAGGCCTTCTTTCACAACCGGGCTGTTATACTTGTCAATAGTCAAAATCGTGTAACAACAGGTGTAGGAAGGGTGTCAGTTCAGAAAAAGATCATTTTATCACGATTATGGGTGTTAAGACGTTTAGTGTGTACGCTTGTATTGTTGGTGCATATATATATCTGATATCCCAATAATGTAATAACTTGCTTTCCAAAGAAAAAAAAGCGTATTCATTTGTTTGTTTGTACAAAAACTGGAAAATCTCCGCATGCTCTGGTTCGACGAGCAGCGCCTTAGCTATAGCGTGGCGTTACAAACGTTGTTGAATAGGAACACGAAACGTGTGCCTGCGTATAGGACTCACACATAGGCTTCAAAGGAGCTGTACTTTTTACTCGAATGTGCCCCGTCTAACGCAGTCCTATTGTGGAACTTATACAGGCGCTTCGAGTTTGGCAGCAGCGAAGAGAGTCCGCCATCGCCTTTGAAAGCAACGCAGCCAGTGCCGCTCAAACAGACTTCGGTTGGCGAGTCGACCTCCAAGTAACGAATTTCTTCATCGTTGATTTTTTATGATTCGTGCTTCATTCGCATGCTACGTTCGCTTTATTTTTGTTTCTCGCACGCGTGTGAGCTAGAATAACAGTACCTTTACACACACACACATCACGACGCACGCACACGTGTGTGCATATGTATAATGCCGTAACCCTGTGGGCTTACCTCTGCAGAGTATGCAGACTGCTTACAGACGACCGCGTTTGCCAGGTGGGCACTGCGCGTGAGCAGAAACCAGATTCGCGAGATGAAGCATCTGCGCATGAGCGGTGCCTGCAGCAGCGCCACCGCAGTTGCGTGCAGTAGAGTTGAGCTGGTGTATGGGCGTCCACGAGGGCACGTTTTACAGGGGAGAGCTTGGTCAGTTTCTCATCTTGCTGTCGCAACGCCCCCACCCCGAGTGAGCCAATCAGACCGCGGCGCAGAGTGAGGGCGTGAGCGCATGCGCGTGAACTCCCGGCGGCTCCTGCAGCTAAGCGGGGAGGGCCGCCATTCTCATTCATTCGCCCGGTGCAATGCGTGGGATCGACATCCAAATTTTGGTTCTTTCATTTTATTTCGCACGCTCTGGCGGGAAATGACAGTACTACTCCTCGGTGGGTTAAAAGGCTAACGAATAGTTTTTTCGACGTTTGACCGCAAACTTTTATTCGGGCGAAAAAGACCCTTAGCAGACGACGCGTAGCCTCAGCAGTGCTCTGCGCCGAAAGCGTGTTCCGTCAAAATGGCGGTTGTTTCCTCTTTCCTTCCTCTCTGGCTCCCACAGCGCTCTCCTCCCTTTCCTTCACTTTTCTCGTCTCCAGCGCCTTCGTCTTCGTCGCCACGTAGTACCGGCCAGACTGCCAATATACAGCTTTGGGGGTTACTCCAGGCGTTGGGAGAGCCATATACTGTGTGTTGGGTGGTTCGAGCCGGAGTTGCGCGTTCAGCCATCTTGAAATCTTAAGTTATGTGGGAAAGCCACTCCTGGTGCGTGTAGGAGCCGTGCTCCGTCGATTGCGGGCGGTCACGTGACTTAATTCGGCTTCGCCGACGTTGCACGTGCAACGTCGGCTAAGCAACTTTCCTGCACGGCGCAGGATTCTTTGCTCCTCGCAAGTGATCGATCTCGGCGAACAGCGGCGCGGCGGCACGTGGACAACATATACGCGCTACTCGGGCTCCCGCTCCCGTACTCTATAGGTGTTCGGAAAGGCGTCTTCTTTTGGCGCACCGGAACCCAACAAGGGGTACGCCAATCAACGGGCAACACAAAGGACGCGCGATGACGAGGTAGCTAAGCCATTGGTTGAAGTCGGTGGGAACAAATCGCGCGAGCGCATTTGGAGGATAAACGAACGCACGAGGCGCGCATGCAAGCTGCTATTCACATTAGGGAGTTTTCACATTAGGGAGTTATTAGGGAGTTTTCGTAGACCGTGTTTTCACCTCCGCTAAGCCATCCGCAGCCCGCTACGATACCCGGAACTCTACAGTCAAGGCCATCGGCGCGCAGGCGCAGTAGCGGATTCTTCGTTGCGGAGGGCTTAGCGGAAGGGGAAACGCGGTCTACGAAAACTCCCCACTGTATATGGTTTCCGCAATCTGGCCACGTTCTCAGCGACCCGCTAACGAGATCCGGGACTCTGCGGGCAAGGCTAGCGCCCCGCACGCGCAATAGTGGCGTCTTCGGTCCGGAGAGCTGGGAAAACGGTCTACGAAGACTCCCGGATCTCGTAGCGGGTTGCGGAGAACGTGGAGAGACAGCGGAAACCATCTATGAAAACTCCCTATTAGGCCGTTTTAGGGAACCGTTTTTGTCACGTCCGATACGGATGGGCCGTCCGGTACGCATTGCGCGTGTGCGAATCTTCTGCGCTAGCGCATGCGCAGTTCGTACCGGAGGGCCCATTGTACCGTAGCGAATGTGCAAAAACTGCTCCCTAAAGCTCCCATTTGTGCATGCTCTCACCGGCTAAACCTATCGCGCACAGTAAATGCAACGTAATCCTGCGCTTCTTTTTTTTTTCTGCGCGCGACTGGTCTAGCAGGCGATACGTTTTACGGAAACGGGAACGTACTGTAGATTTTTCCTCCCCACACTGCGAGGGTGGAGAATGAGACAAAGAGACGTGGTTCCGCATGTGCACCGTGCAGTAAAGAGGGCAAAGTTTTTTGTTCTCTCTTTACGCTCTCGCGTATTTAAGGAAGACTAAACATTTATCATCACTCGTGTAAGAGGGAAAGAAGGAACGGAGGGAGACGTGGAGAGGAAGAAGAGAAATACAGGAGGACGCTTAAGCTTCGCCTTTAAGAGTGGAACGCGATGGCTAAACATATAAACTCCAGCTCGTTCCGAAGCCGTGCAATCGTCTCTGCGTAACCTAAAAAAAAAAAAAAAAAAAAAAGAAAGGTTTTTTGCGTGGTTTAGTTGGTAGCGTGTCTGGCTCGCAACCAAAGGATAGAGGGTTCGAATACCGCCTAAAACTCTTTACATTTTTTTTTTTTATTGCAAATGAATGACTTTATGTAGCGAAATCATTTTTGAGACATGAGGCGACCTTTACTTCGCATTACATGTCATGTTTGAACAATCGTTTTCATTCCACGCGTCTCGTCACGTCGTTTCACGCGAGCGTTGTTTGAAATTCCCGCGCGAGGTCATGTGGCTGTGACGTCATGACCCTATTGACCAATCGGGATTTTCCTGTCACAACGCCACCGACAGTCGCTTTTCTGACACAAGCTCCATAACGCTATTGCGTTAAAAAAAAAAAAAAGAGGAAAGGGCGCAGTGCACGTTGGCAATCAAGGGGGGACACCACCCAGAAAAGACAATTTCTGCAAAAAAAAGTTGATTTTGAAAAAAATGCCATATTTACATCCACCAACATCTAAGAGTATTCCCAGAAATTTTCACTAGTTTACACTGCATTGTTAATTTTTTATAAATTATTTTCTGTCCACCGAAGCTAAAGAAAAGGTAGGGATTGGAGCTCTTTGAACGCATTTTTTTCCATTCTTTTTTTGGTATAAATTTCATTGTAGTCAATCTATCGTCTGATAACGACAATACAAGGAAGGCTCGTTCTTCACTTTTCCTGGCTGAAATTTAATAAGGAATGCGGCTATGGAATGTTTTTGTCACTTTACGGGTGTTTTTTATAAAAAAATGTTGACACTTTGTCGAAGATACAGAAGACCAAAAAGTTTACCAATTTTGCAGAAGAGAAAAATTTATAGAAATAAATGACTTTTTACAAAAACGTTCCATAGCCGCACAGCTCCTAGGCATTCTGCTAGATATCTAGCTAATAAAAACCTTGAATATTGTGATAGTTTTTCAACGATAGATTAACTAAACAATGTAGCCCTGTTGCTGATAGCAGCTGCCCTAATTTCCTTCCAACTTAAACGACAGACCAGAAATTTTGTTATGCACCCTATAGCATGACCACCAGCCTACCCTGTAAATTTAATTAATTTTAAGCCAAGGGTTCAAAAAGTTGACCTGCCAGGGGGTGTGTCCCCTTAACGTCATGTTCTCAATCAATGTAGCAAGGTTGAGGTTTATACAATTTATACATTTTTTGCGCGTTCAGGGGCGCAAGCTCAAAGGCCAAGGGCTCGTAAGTACCAGAGATCACCGTGCATCCTCGAACATGTGATAGCTAATGCATCATATTCGCTTTCCAACGCACATTTTATACTATGGTCAGTGGCAAGTTAAAAGTGAACTGGAAGCTCCTCCACCTCTTTCCACTTTAGCAGAGCGAATGCTGGAGAGGAGGTTGTTTCACTCTTTGTTGCTAAGGCTTTGCACCATAATATTAGGGATGCAGCGCTAATATGACGCAAAACCTTAGCAACAAAGAGGCAGGCAAACTGGTTAGTGGCAACAATCTTGTCGCGCTTCTGTTCACTCTCTCCAGCGTACAATGTCTTGGTGTTGCAGAAAACTTTAGCAGGTTCCTTTCTTTCATTCCTTCTAGCGATGGGGACGTCTCTGAAGTCACTACCAAGCGAACGAAGACTCTGAGATAGAAGCTGGCGGGCAGCGCGACCCACCAACATAGGAACATCCTTGCTGGGGACACCACATACCTTTCCCTATTAATAATCGTTGCGAGCCTACAACATGGCTCGCATATTTAGGGCACTACTTTCTTACCGTTTAATCATCTCTTCTGTTACATTACATTCGAATCCGGCCTATGCCGGGTATACTTAGCTTGCCGATACTCACCGCCAATCACAGGGGCAGAATGTGCAGTGCTCAATAAACATATTCCAACTATAAAATGCATTTAAAAGGTGTAGCACAGTTGCCCACGTTGAAGACTCGCGAGATGTGGGGGTGCTGCAAAACGAAGGACATGTTTATAGACTAGGCTCGCTCGACAAATAGGGGGCATTTGTAGAGCGCAAGGCTTGCCAAGATGGTACTGACGTCTCATATTTTGCACTTGCTTTCACATTACACTCCTTCTCCGATGTGCTGAAGAAGTTGGTGGCATTTTAGGCGTGTTTTAAACAAACAAAGATTTTGGTCGCGCCCCGGCTGACATTGTACATGCTATTCACCCTATCATGCGCGAAATGATCTTCAACGCTCAATAAACCGAATGTTGCATGCAGGTCTCCTTGAGATAGTGTACGTGTAAGTTGGATTTGCACTGTTGACTCAAAGTATGTAGCAGTGTAACCGGTGGAAAGGGGAAGTTGGTGCCTGGAACAGTGTGAAACCAAAAACATACTTTTGGAGAGCTACATTGTAAAGGGCTGCCAACCAGCATTTGTCAGTAAAGTGCTGGCTCTTGTGGTGTTTCGAATGAGATCCAGAGACATTTTTCCGGCGCATACCTCGTCCAGAAGGGTTTGCACATTTCGATGGGTTGGCAAGCGAACACTAGAATTGGTAAGGAACGGTTAAGACCTGTTCACTCTTTGGGTAGTTAGTAAGACAAAAAACAGAAATTGTAGTTCCACTGTGAAGCGTACCTAACAAAGTACACAGCACAAACCTGTCTTGTAGGGCATAGTGAGAAAGGCAAATGCCGTGTAGCTTGCACAGAGTGGTGACACACTTCGAATTCTGTGAATGGAATGTGCGTGCGTGCAATGAGGAAAGTTAAAACAAAACATGACTAGGCAGCTAATCAGTAAACTGACAGAGGTGAGTCACTGTGTTACTGCTGCACACAAGGGCAATTATAAAAGTGTGCAGGCTATGTGCACCCTGCAAAAATAAATCGGCAGCATTCGAAAAAAACAAAACAAAGCGTCAACCAGTCAAAGCAGGCTCATCAAGCTAAGAACAGTACATCAGATGTCATTAAGAGAGGCCAATTGGTACTCTTTATTCGAAACAAAGAACAAAATAATGCAGGTACAAGAGCCGATCACTTATAATGATCCAGAAAAACAATACAGAGGCAGCGTAGTCAAACACTGAAAAAGAAAACATGCTGTATAAAGCACAAATATTGTAAAACAAGAGAAAGACAACGGCTTGACCTGCAAGCCATTATTACAACTTCCGAAGATAGCCACACACTACCGGTCACACTTTGCTCCGCTCTAAAGCTCCTTCTAAACCAAAGAGTAGCGACAACTCTGAATTTCGCCGTTGGCTCGTTGACGCACGCTTCGCGTAAAAAAGACGAGTGAAAAATGTGAACCATGGAGAAAGGGGGTAGCAGTAGCTTGATCTAAACGTGCTTTTTTTTTCACACCATGTGCCCTTTATTCTTTGCAGTGCGAGTGCCATTAAAACGCTTCTATAGCTGGTGACAGGTTAAAACCCGGTAAATGCTCCGCCGCCTGTTGCGTTCCGCTGGACAGTGGTTGCATGTGCAACGAAGTGTCGTCAAGTACATCTACCAGATTCGCCACTTGTCACCGACCATAGGATACGACGGATTGTTGCTACTTTCCTGTATAGAGGGGCTTTAGTCAGCGTTGTGGACACCACTGTTGTTTTCAGCGGACTACGGGCTTTGATTTATCTCGCGTCTGCACTTGTAGAAAATGACGCTGCGACCCGTAGCCTTGGAAACTCCAAGGCTTCGACCTCCTGCCCGTAAGCATAGCCGCGGTGACGTCGAGACCTGTATCCGCGTGTTGGAATGCTCGAGGGCTTTGTGCCCAAACCAATGACCATCACGAAACGTTACAGTTGGGTACACAGACGTACAAAAGTGTTACGAGCAGAGCTGTAAAGTAGCATATGCATATTGGTCGCTAGTAATTGCTTGGGATGCAAAGTAACTTGGCCAGGTACTGTGGCAACTTGGTTATGTTTCCACTATGATTAAACATTTAAATTGTCTCAAGCAATTTGGCTTAAATAAAGTTTATGAAAGCTTTTCTTTTTTAAGGTTCCCTTTAAAAAATTTTTAAGAATTTTTTTTAAACAGTGGTGGGGATATGAGTGCTGAAAAATAAATTTCATGCGAAAAATTTTCTTTTTAGAGCAATATTGACGGGGAGAGATTTATTTGAAATTCTGCGCGCAAAGTTCATGACGTCGCGGGTCATTCTGCAATGACCATCTCAATCTTTCGCTCTTTCCACCTGAACGTGAAGGCGAAGCCGATCCACCTCTCCTCCACGCGCCCGAAATGCCAAGAGGAAAGCAAGTGGAAAGGAGGTGACTACCGACTAAATTGCATCTTGCTCCGTCACTATTGCTTCTAAATTTTAGTTTTTTCGCGTAAAAATAATTTTTTGACAGGCATGTCCATACATGTAGACTTCAAGAAAACATTTTTTTTTCTTTTCAGGGTCTTTCAACACACATATTCTAGCCATTGAACGGTGGCACTTTACCTAACAGCATGCTTACGACAGTGTTTATGAAATATCAATCAGCACTGGTGAATGCAGAAAGGCAAGTGGTTGGGTAAATTATCAAAAACATTACAAATGCTGAAATCTCCAGGAAAACACGATTGGTTCAGATAATCAGTATCCCACTTAGATGCCACACTTATTTAATACCGTGTGCAAGATTTGCTGAAGACAAAAAGAAAACAGGCGAAAATAGACATTTGCATTGCACGAGGTGCACTTCAATACCTTCTACAGTAATATAGTTACCCATCTAGCAGTTTTGTCCCGAGCTTAGTTACTAGACTTGGACCCAGGTAACCGAAGTAGTAATTCCATCACACTAACACAGTGGCTTTCACAACACCAGTGAAGACAACGCGAGGTGTCGGCTCTTTTTGAGAAAGGAAAAGGCACCGCCTCTCGCGTTTCTTCCAAGCATCGGCTTTGGCTTCTACCGCGTCTCTTGGACGCGTCGGCTTCGGCTTCAGGGTCGTCGGATGAGCCCGAGCTTTTGGAGGACGTGAGAAGGTGGCGCAGAGGCAGCAACCTAAGCTCACCCAGAAACGTCCCGACAAACACCAGGATGCCGGCCGTGACGATCACTCCGAAGGTGATTAGCGTCCCTGTGAAAAGAAAGAAAAAAAAAAGATAGCTTAGTATAGCATGGTCAATATTTTTAACATTACCGTACATGCGACCGCAATATTGCTGAAAACAAGAAGCTCGCACTTGTCCGCTCGACATAATTGCACCGAGAGTACCTTTGATTTTTCATCGTCGTGGAAATCGAAACAATTTTAGTTGTTGCGGACACTTAAATTCACTAGACGTGTCAGAACGCGCTGCTGCCAAAAGATGGCCCGCCCATCTGTGGTGACGTGTGTCACCGTTGATTTCTGTATAAAAAGTGAGCGTTGCAAACTAGGGTTCGTGACGCTCCTCGAATGCTCCGTTTTGTGTGTACCGGAGCGCAGGTTCGTTTGTCTAAGGGCACGCCTCAGCTGTACGAAGTCTAGCACATAAGAAGCAACTGCTAAAGCTATAACCTTCTAGTGTTGTTGCGATACATCTCATGCCTGGTCCAGAGAGAGAAGAGACTAAAATTACACTCACTGGAAAAACTGCTACACCAATGTGACAAGCAAGGTAAGAAGTAACTTTGTTAAGGATTCACGAGTAACGCTCGTCCTGGTGTGTCTGTTGTTGCCGTCACTTTGATTGCAATGGGTGCAACCGACGTGAATATATCTCAACCAGCCTTCGAGGTAGAGCCATAAACAGTATTCCGTATGCCCCAGTTCGAGCTACAGTGCCTACAAGGCATGGTACCGCCCGGTGCATTTAGTGCCCTATACTGCCTGTGCACTGAAAGCGGTCCCAAGGTGGCAACAAATTCTGTCGTTGCGGCATCCCAACTTCTGGCTGCTCGAAGCTTCCGTAAACCGTGAGGCCTGGCTGCATCCGCCCGGGCTGCCGTGTCCCCGCCAGCACTGGGAGCGGGCAATGGCATGACACCAGTGTGGCGTCATCAGGCGAGAAATCGAGGGACCACATACGAGGACACAATAAGCGCACCAGTCGGAGCCGCATGCTTCGGGAACCATAATTCTGCCATAGACCCTTTCCGCAAAATTCAGCTCTTTATGGTCGCATCTGGAAATACGGCAAAATGCGGCTGGTCAGGACGACACCATGAAAATTCGCAGAGGCCCATCATTTCTGCGCAGTCTCTCGGAAGTTAGCATGAAGTCAGCCATAGACTCGCCGGGCTTGGTTGGTGCTTTGTGGCACGCCAATTCCTTGCGGCACTTTGGGCTCCTGATGCCGTGTGCCGTGTCTTCGAAGCAGGTTTGTTTATTGCGCCCTGAAAAGTGCTCCTCGGCTTCCGACGCTGGACGGCAGAAACCGGATTCCGCGATGACGTTTTGTTGCCACTGACGGGACTACTTTCGATGGCACAACTGGGATGAGGCGCCGAGCGTACACGTATTGTGAGTCAGGCTCAAGCTCCCCAGCCGGGGCAGTTTTTGGCAGCTCACCCTCCGACGAAGAGGAAGCCCAGGAAGGTGGAGGAGGCAGAGGACAATGATGAAGCTGGCGAAGGTCAGTGCGGCAGGCTGAGCACGCCAACCCTGCGATGGCGAGGCAGGTGGAGAGCACCGGGCTGTCCCTGAAGAAGGCCCGGTACACCGTCGTGTCCTTCAGATGACTCCTGGCCCGCTGGACCAGCTGGTTCACGGTGGAGGACACCTCGCCCAACATGGCTGCCGGGTGGTGGTCTCCCGCTAGGTCCTCCCAGTCTGCGTCCTCCATCGGTCGCCCTCGAGATGCTGCTCGCGCATTGGCGGCCGTATCGACGTGTTATCGCAGTTGGCACGAAGGGCTACTGGCAGCCCCTGGAAAATCTTTTCGCTTTCTTGTCTCAACTCTCTAGGAGGCATCACAGGCGGCCCTGTTACCTGGGCCAATTACATGCTGCCAATGTTAATCATAGCCACACACACAGCTGGCAAAGCACATGACAGGCGCCATCACCGACATTTATGAAACATCTTTTACAGCACTGGCAAATGCATTGCACCACTCCTGTCAAGGAATCAAAAACGGAGCCCGGAAGGGGATGAGGAAAGTACTCTCCCCTCTCTGCCTTTTGCTCCACAATATTGCAACTTCCGATGGTTGAACCAACAGTTCTACGAGAGACCAGGAGATCAGCGGTGCCTCTGTCGATCGGACCTTTTCCCTCGCCAGGTGACCTCCGCACTTCAAGGAAGATATTGCCGAGTGCTCTGCCAAGATGGCTTCGATGCCATGCGGTGATGTTTGATCAAAATCTGAACGGTCATTCCAGACAAAAATGCAAATGAACTAGGAACGAGAAGTCGCAAGCAATGCAATGCGTATTGCAATGCTTTTGTTTTGGGGCAGCAAGAGACGGTAAGGAGGCACCCGTTTGCCATCTATGCCATCGATTCGTGCAGAAACTTTAAAACTAGATATTTTACTAAATTTTTTTTGCCGTTACAATTTAGCCAGTTTTTAATTTTCACATTTTGAAGGTGATGTCAAGGGATCAATTGTAGTCATCAGGAAGAATAGAACAAATATGTATTTCGGCTTGTCAGTGGCTCTTACGACCTTTCGGAGGACATTCAGAGAGGCCCAAACAATCAAACAACAAAAAGTGCACTTGAGGTGTCCCATTTCGCTTTTCTAGAGCTCTCAATTGCCTCTTCACATCATATTTATAGATACTGATAAACACGGATCTTATCTTAATGAGATGGAAGCTTATTATAGGCAAAGTCAGCTAGAAAAATGCCGAGAACATCGGCCACCCATCTTATCATACACAAGACCGAGTGTCCAGCATTTGGCTGTTCCTTTCAGCTGTCTGTGGTGCCTATCAGGGAGGCAGATAAGCCAGAATGGCTACAATGTCTTGTTGCCCAGTCCATTGCTTTGATTATAGAAGTGTCTTCAAGCAGGGCTAAGGAGGTCTTTGAACCGACACGCCAGACTGCTAGTCACGTAGCCACGTTTGTAGCTGGGCGTGTAGGTGCACCTTGCCAGGCAAATAATACGGCACAAAAAAACACCAAGACGAGTAGGAACGCTCTGTCTATGCGTTCCTTCTGCAGGGTGTTACCGAGTGCTATGCGAACATAAGCAAATTTGTATAAATAAATTAATGAACCGGGTGCAATGAAACTTGTCGCGAAGGTGTCTATAGATAGTGCATTTTTATCACACCCAAATTTCATCTGTAGGTTTTCAAAAAAAAAAAAAAAATTAAGCCTAAGAAATCCTGTTTTTCCTAGCATGCACGCTTGACTTGTGGATGTTCATCTCAAAGAAGTGGAAGTCTTCGTTGTCCGTCCCCCTTTTTGTGTATCTTCCTCATGTTTATGTACCGTTACCAACACGCTCCGTTTTGTACTTATCTCAAAGAAGTTTTCATGTTTTTGCTTTATGTTGTGTTAATGTTTTCCTTTCTAGACATAGGGAAAAAAAATCACTATGCACTGGAAACAACTGAAAGTAAGTTCACCTCCTTAGAGATATGACAACCTGAAAAGCCTGCCAAGTAAAAAAAAAACAAATATACAAAAGCACGTATTTGTCATGGGGAGTACTTTGCAAACCAGCGTTACTTATGCTACATGCTTGGATGTGAATTTCATCTTTTCAAACTCTGAGCCATGTAGTGCCGAGTTTCTGTCGTATATTGCGGGACTTCGTTTTAACTTGTTAGAAAGGGGCATAAAATAACTCCCACAATCGCAATACATGTGAAAGTTCTGAAATGATTGCAAAATTACAAAATTTAATTGACCGCAGGTGATCTGGTTACGTGCGATGCGTAAACACAGAAATCTGTACGTGACCAACGTTACGTTGTAGAATATTAACGAGGAACTTTATCATACGGTGATGACCAACACCTCAACCATACAAAGATATATATTTTTCCTTTTTCTTCTTTTGCTCTTCATCTTTAAATAAAGAACTTTGAAGTGTTTTTTGTCGTCTTCTAGGTTAAAGAGGGCCCTGCAAGGACTTTTTACTGGTTTTTAATTTGCACTGAACCTGAGCGCAGTGAATGTAGTAACTTAATGAAACTTTTCTTTTCTTGAATTTCACTTTAGTTTAAAAGTTCTAAGCAAATTAAAATTATGAAAACAAGCAAAAAATAACCTCCTTCATGACGTTTTTGGTTGCTTGAGTGGCCGCGAACTAAAGCGGTAGTGAGCTCAGCGAGCGCTCACGGCTGCCGCACTATGTGTCGACGGCTCGAGAGGGCGTCACTAATGCATGTTCTAGATAGGCTGTCCGAAGCGGACAGCCTGGTCGGCTTCCGCTTTGCATTTGCTGCGCAATTAAACACTAATTCGGCATGACACTTCACTGGCCACAAACGACAGCAAACACGGAGGTAAAGATCAGTTCAGAACAGGAGCCACTTCAGCTGCCAGAACCACAATCCAAAGCTGCTCTCCGAAGGCCTTGGGAACGCTCGGAACCGGTCGGATCCCTCCAGTCCATACGACCGCAGAGCTGCCGCGGCACATCCGAGAGCTTTCACACGCTCGCCGCTCGTCGGTGCCTGATCCCACTACACCGTTTCTCAGTATGCGCCGCCTTTTCCACCGCTTGGTGGCGGAGTACGTCGACGGGTCATTTCTTGTTTCTGTACTTTCTAAACTGCATTTGTTCCTTTTCTGATCTAAAATACTGAACAAAAACTACTTAATTGAAACGGTTCGCGCCACTTATATTTTGTATTTCGACTAAAATGAAGCTTTTAGTGGTTCTGACCAGTAGTAAGGCTAGGACCAAAAACGATATGATGTCGTCACATATCGCGCGCTTTCGGCACCGCGTGTCGCCCCGGTAGGTGTAGGAGGATTCCGCATTGTCTGGTTAAAAAATGACGCATTGATATTTAGTTACTCTCTCCGTATTCGCTGGCTTGCCCGAACCCCAAGAGACGTGGAAACCAATATTTCGCACTAAATTAATGGGTACGTAAGCAGTTTTTTTCTTCTTTTTTTTTTCTGAGCTTGTTGGAAATTGTTTTGACACCGTGACCCTTAAACCGATCGGACCAACAGATTTGCACGCCTTGCAAACTTCGAATTCCGAACGTACGTCCGTACCTGTACCTGAAATTAAGCACGCGAACATAGTTTGGCTAATAAGTTTTATGCATATATATTTTTAGAGCTCAATCCTGAGGTAGTGAAATATTAAAAAAATACAGCAAAATCGAGAGGCCGTGTATTTCCCAGCCTTGTTTGTCGTCTGCACACTGGTTTCTAAGCTAGCTCCCGGGCGGCTTGCTGAACGCAGAAACGTTAATATTCAATAGCAGAGGCCTGTGATGCCCAAAATAGTCGCGATAATTAATACTTTTAACGAAACATGTGAACAACAACTGCCTGGGAGCAAGCTGCCCTTTTTGCTCTAGTTCTAACAATCTACGTCTGCCCTGAACACTGGGAGAAAAGAAAAAAGAATTACGGAAAGATAAAGTTGGTAGAGAAATCCGAAAGCCAAACAGAGACCATGGATCCCAGCCAGCGAAACAGGCCCATTGTCTCCAAGGCTGTACCGAAATTTCCTGCTTCACCGAAGCTCAGAGAATTGAGGAATCGGGAACGATTCGCGTGTGATCGGAGCGCAGAGACGAGAATAGACCTTACCTGCTGCTGTCACTGCGGGTATCTGGCATTGAGATGCCTTGAAGCGAACGATCGTTTGTTTACTAATCGCGCAGAAGTCATCAGCTGCCGAATCTCAGCGTTTCCAACTGTGGATTTCGTTCGTCCGCTCTGGCAGAAAAGAAAAATTCAAGATGCAAACACCAATTCTAAGGTATTGCTAGCTGTTAATACCTTCTCCCATAAAATCAGTAAAATCATGAAATTAAACTAGTGTTTTGAACGAACCGCGGAGCTCTTTTTAGCTCCTTCGCTCAAAAGACGAATAATTGCCGGAAGGTATCACCATCATCATACAGCGCCGCCATCTTTGAGCGGCCATGTGCGTTTGCGGTTGAACTCCAAAAATGGCCGACGGCGAAGATGCTGTTCCGAGTTCGGACTCGGACTTCGAAGACATGGACGACAATGAGGGCGAAGACGACGTTATGTCGGACGCCGAAGGCCAAGGCGCGGCCGCCCAGGAAGGTGCCGTCGAACGGCGAGTCTACGTTCCCGGGACAACGAACGACGGCGAGGAGCTCGAATGTGACCAGTCGGCTTACGTCGTCTACCATCAGGCCACCACCGGTATGTCCTGTCACCTTCTCGGACAAATCTGCTGTTCAAAAATGATTGGTGCCGTGTAGAAGGCACTGGCCCCACATTTCGGTGTTTTGGACGTTCGGTTGCGGGGTGTACTACTCAGTACGTTTCCGGTCGTGGTACTCGCAGAACACGCCGCGAGCTACTTCGACACGCGTCTTCGGTGTCGCTGAACTGCACAAATATCTTTTACGCAAGCTTGTTTGTAGTTCAGTTTTTCAGCTCATGGCCCATGTAGCAGTGAACTGTTCTTCAACGATGGTCCAGTTCCGACTTGTGTTTCTGCCATCCTGCCAAGTCGGTGGGTGCCGGCACCCTATACGGAGCGCAAGTTCGTCTGCTTCTTTTCAGGGGTTGTGCTGACGTCAGAACGCCGAGCTCTGGTTGGCTTCTGATTGAAGGATAGTGGGTAGACCTCGAGACAGCTTGCTTTGAGGTCTGCCCACTATCCTTTCAATCAAAGCCAATCAGAGCTCGGCGTCGTTCTGACTTCACCGCAACTCTTGCACAAGAAGCAGACGACTTGCTCTCCGCATAGGGTGTTTTCACTGACTTAATTTTGTCCACCATTTTGTTGTGTTCGTCATATGCCGAATACAAGCATTCAAGGATTTGCATGACCCACTGATCTCAATGACAATTGCTGGATCGCGTTTGCCCGCTCCGCGAATGCGGTCACTGGCGGCCATCTTTTTGGTAGAGTTATTTCACCTCTAGCCAAGATACAGCTGCTGAAGCCACCTGGCAGCCACCATCATCCATCCATGGCAGACGGCGTTTTGGCAGTTGTGGTGGCAGGCTGCCATCAAAATAGCGTGGGTGATATTCCGTGATTGATTGAAATTGTTTGATAAAACATGTTTTAAAGCCCGGCGTGAACAGTAGCCCGGTCTTTGAGGACCCGGTGAAAGTTTCACGAAATCGCGCAGCACCAGGGAAAAACAGCACAGCACGCATCGAAAGTCGCATCGAAAAAAGCATCGAAAGCAGACGCCGGTACGTAGTCTGCTTTCGATGCGAGCTGCGCTGCTTTCCCCGGTGCTGCACTTTCGTAGAACTTTCGCCGGGTCCTCAAAGACGAGGCTACCGTTCACGCCGGGTTTCAAGAATCTGCTTCGTCGAACAACTTCAATCAAGCACGAAATATCACACACGGTACAGTGTACTAGATCTACGGCTATTTTATGGCGGCCTGCCGCCATTGCGCTGTCCACCATATTACTATGATGGCTAGAGATGATATAACTCTACCAAAAAGATGGCCGACCGTGGCCGCATTCCCGTCCATAGGCGGTGCTGGTCAAACGCGATCCAGCAATTGTCATTGAGATCAGTGGCATGACCCCTCAAATGCGTAGAGCACAGAGGCTTATAAATCTTGCGACACTGACATCTCCTCAGCAGGTTGCGATCTAATCCTCCAAATAAATAAATTTGTTTAAAAAAAAAAAAAACTAACAACAAAATGGAAAATTGACGTCGTGTAAAAATGGGCATTTCCTCAAAACAGAAACGGGCTTCTACAGGTGCACAGGGCCCACGACCCTCGTATTTCTAGAGAATGAGCTGGTGTACAGAAGGCATGCACTAGGGTTATTGTACAACGTCGGTTGGCAAACCCTTATAGGTGCTTGCTTGCAGAAGCTGAACCCTTTACCCCGCCCCAATGTTCGTCACTGGCCCATTGAAACGACACCTTTTGCTTGCTGCATCTGCTCTCTGGGCTGTTATTGCGGAGGTGCGCTGCTGCATACAAGACGTGTTGTTTCACCCAATAAATGACAGACATTAGTGTGTGTATCGTTGGGAGTTGACGTACTGTAACCAGACACAGCTTCAGGTGCTCTACGTTGCACAATGTCTATTGGAATTTTGACAACTGGATAGGATAGACGTTATTCACATTTGGGACACCATCTATTGGAAATGTCGGAAACATGATTTAAGCTGCCTCAAAGATGGCGACTCGCCTTCCTTGTTTTGAGACGCAGTAGGAGGCTGCTCGGAATGTGATGCCTCTAGATCGCAGTGACGCATCAACTCACTCTGAGCGTTCCTTGTCAATCTTAGCGCCTATGATGCCGCTCTTCCATTCGGATTCTCAAATTTGCGGATCTGCACAAATATCTTATAAATTCCCTTCCTCAGACTATTTTCTTGATACAATATGTTTCCCTATGTCACCAGGCATATGTCAGTTTTGGCCCCTGCACCCATTTCCAAACACTAGCGCCTTGCACAGTGAAATCGTGAAGCTGTGCATCTGTATAACGAACCCCGGAATTTACGGATCGCATATTTTTAGCTTGTTTCTTGTTTAAAAATACTTTTCGCTAGTTTGAAAGTAAGAGATTCAACGAAGCGCTTACTGATTGCTATCCTGTGATCGATAACGGACCTTGTCAAATGTCAGCGTGCGAGAAGTCGTTCTTTAAAACTCAGCACTCACCGCAATTTTGAAACTCCTCGTTTAGATTTGGGTAGAAACGCAGACGAAGAGCCGCCATCGTTGAGGCTCGCAGCCTGGCATTTTCGTAAATGTGCGGGTAGGTGGCGTTAAAAATGCACAAGGTCTGTTAGATTTGGACGGGATTGTGGCGCCTCGACCTTTGGTATAGAGTGATCATGGTGTACTATACCGTTCACCGAGTGGCATATCCGAAGACTGGTTCATACACTTGTGTTTGCTCGCGGTTGTGTTCTTGCGATCTCTTGTGATGAGACAATACATGGGCATGCTGGCGCCCTTTATGAGGTCGCCCTATATTTGCATTTCACTAGAGTGAAGGTTTTGTGGTACTTGCAAGATCAAACAAACATACCATCTACGAGAGATGGTCGTCTATAACATTGTCAAAAGTTTTCTGAGCCAATAAAGGAAGAACGATGAGCGAGTAGGAGATGCGCGGAAATGACGAGTGTTCCACGGCGACCGGACGGGGGCGCCGGTGCGTCCTCTTCGTAAGGGACCACAAGCACCCCGTCGTAAGCAGTCGTAGGTGTGTGAGCCAGCCTTAACGGTGCTCCTCCTCGCCCTCGAATGTTGCAGTGGCTCCGTGCCTCAGCTTCGACATCATCGGGGACTCCTCGGAGACAACCGGGCCGACCGGTTTCCGCTGACGTGCTACCTGGCGGCAGGAACCCAGGCGGAACGCTCGCACCTCAACCACCTGATCGTGATGAAGCTGAGCAACATGGGCCGCAACAAAGAGTCGGCCCGAAAAGACGCTGGCGACGAGGAAGACAGCTCGGAGAGCGAAGACGAGGACGCCAAGCCCGAGATGGAGAGCGCCCTGGTGCCGCACCAGGGGTGCGTCAACCGCGTCCGTGTAAGTAGACATATCTTTTTTTTTTTTTTTTTTTGACGGCATTTTAGACAGCTTGGAAAATCGGTTCCTTGGCAATTCGCTACAGAGGTGCAAGCAGGTGGTGGAAGTTTACGGTGAAAAAAAATCAAGAAACAAACTTGCCTTGTTCACCAAGAGGAAAAAAGGAAAACCTGTGCTGACGGATCTACGCCGCCGCTTAGCAGACACCGCACGCAAGAGAGAAGTGCTGCTGACTGATGGCGTATGCCGTGTCGAGGGAGCGCCGGCCGAATCGGGGTTCTTTTGCGAGATCGTCTGCTATCGGCCCAAATCGGCCTGCGCTCCTTCCTAAAGCCCCTCTATCCTGGGAAAAGTGGCGCCATTCATTGTTGTAGACATGCGCGAGGCACGTGCCGCGCGCCGATTCTGGGAAATTCATGGCGTCTGAAATCCAGCTCAGTGCTGCACTGTGCCGCCATGATCTTCCCAAGGGCTGCGCGATGCACGTGCCTCGTGCATCTACTCACCTTGCGCTACTTTTGAAACATGAAGGGGCTTTACTCCTTCCTGGCGGCGATGCGCCATCTGTCGGCAGCATTTCTCCTTACGCGTGCATCGTCTGCCAAGTGGCGGCGTAGATTGCCCAGAACATGCTAATACTTCACAGCGCACAAAAGACAACACACCATCAAATCACATCCACACAAAGAAACAACACTCACGCAGCGCTGACTGTCAACTCTGATATATATTAAACATCATGTTCGTTATCTTTTACTCTTACGCACTAAAAGAGAAGAAAATAAAAATTAACCAAGGAAGAAAAGAAAAGGAAAAGGAGAGAAGATAAGGAGGAAAAAGGAGTCAAGTAAATAAAATATAAAAGAAAAAGAAAGAAATGAAAGAGGATAAGGTAAGTCGACTACAGTAAAAGTCGCTAATGAGGTTTCCCTAAATAATCTTAACTCTTTTTTGAATAAGGCGTAAGAGTGAAAGATAATGAAGATGATGTTTAATATATCCCAGAGTTGACACTCAGTGCTGCGTGAGTGTTGTTTCTTTGTGTGGATGTGATTTAATGGTGTGTTGTCTTTTGAGCGCTGTGAAGTATTAGCATGATTCACCAACTCGCCCAAGCTAAGTATTGCCCAGAACAATTTTTCTTTTTCTTTGAACGAGCTAAGTTCGTTCCTCGATTTTTTCACTGTAAACTTTCAGCACCTGTTTGCACCTCTGTAGTAAATCCCAGCTAGATACATCGAGAAACCGATTTTTGCGGGCCGTCTAGGGTGCCTTGGAAGCGTTAGTTTACATGTTGTACGATGGATACTTTCGGGGAACTGTCAGTGAAGGTAGGCTGCACGAAGTGTGTCTCCCGTTGGCGCGTTTTAACGCGACCTCAAAAGTGGTGTCCCTCGATTTACACCCGATGACATAGCACAAGTGGCACGCCGTTGCCTGCCACGAACCTGGCAGCGGCGCGGCATTGAAGGCGGAGGCGGCAGATGCTTGTTCTGCCGTAGGTTGCTCTGCAGCCTGGCGGTCGAAGGAAACCGAAGCAGACGCGAGACGGGACGCCGCAACGATAGCGAGCCTTCCGTCTGCTCGTCTCTTTTGCCGGCATTTGTATGACCAACCGTCGGAATCGCGACGTCCGGCGGCGCGACATGGCGGCACCCGTGACGCAGTTCGTTGCCACTTCGGGATAGCTTTCGATGCGCGGCCGAGACGGGACGGCACGCTGGAGACGCAGTGTGGGCAACATGCCGGAACTCCGCGACTCACGTCCAGGTCCTTCTGTCGCAGGTGTCCAAGGTCGGGGACAAGACGATGGCGGCGACCTGGTCCGAGAACCGCAAGGTGTACCTCTGGGACTTGAGCCACCCGCTGCACGTGCTGGAGCACCCGTCGGCCATGTCCAACTACGTGCGGAACCACGAGGCGCCCAAGCCGGCCTTCCAGTTTGCGGGACACCTCGCCGAGGGCTACGCCGTCGACTGGTCGCCCACCAAGCCAGGTGGGGCGATCGGCGACGATGAATTTGTCGCCAGAGTCGCCTGCTACCGTTCGCCGCGAAGGCTGCCTTAGCGGCGACGACGTCGGAGACGGCGAACGTTGCGAAAATTGTCCGCGGCAAAGGCCGCCAAAGTGACGAGAACAACGTTTTTGGTTTAGGGCTCGTCGCGAGAATCGTCTGCCGCCATCCGAAGCCGAGGCTGCCCCAGTGATGGTGACCGACTACGGACTTGCTACAATAGACCGTTTTGAGAAGTGCCTCGAGCAACATTGGCTGTCGTCGTTTCTTTGATGCGAAGCGTGTGATTGGATTCGAGTCCTCACTGAAAGCCGACGCAGAACTCGTTTTCGACGCAAGCCGAGCCGACTTTGCGCTTACGCGACCTTTGTGTCCAATACGTGCTCAGAGTATGTGCCCATACAATGGCGGACTCGGATAATTAGCACAGCTGCTACTAGATGGCGCACACTTTCAAAAAGGGACTGTTGTCTGCTACTGTCCTAATAATGATGACGGCAGTGAAAGATGCGGAGTTTTGGTGAGAGTCCTAACGACGACAGTGTTTTGAATTATTGAGCCGTTACAAAGATTGGCTGCTACCGTTTACACTAAAGGCTGTCCAAGCAAGAGTAATAACAGCGAGAGAGATTGTCGAGTTGTTGTAGCGGAGGTTGTGCTAGCAACGTTTGCGGCGGTGGAGGTGGAGATTATGGAACGGTTTGAAGCAAAGGGTGTCTCGTTACGTAGCGCACGAGGTGGGACCCGACAGATTATTTTGGCACCCGTACATACTCTAGGTGGGTGACGTGGGCTCTGGGTGCAACCACGTACGGTGCAAGCACTGGCAGAGCTGTAATCGTTCGTTTCACACTTTTCGAGCTTACGAGAGGCCACGATCAGCAATTTCCCCTTGTCGTCATTAACAATGGATGATAAACCTTTCGTGTCTCAATGGTGGTCCATAACATTTCAGTGAAATAAACCAGAAAAGCTCCACAAAAAGGCATCTAGATTTAGGACCGGAACTATGCCTAGGCACACCAAATGTTGACGGTAAGGAGTATCAGTTCTGAAACTGGGTTCCTCAGAGCCAAGGGGTTCCTACCTTATGGTTCCTTGAACTCCCAAATTTTCTCAACAGTCTTCCCCCCCCCAGTACATAGTTTTCCAGTTTAAGTACTATTTTAGCAGGCCCGAGCTACTCGTTGATGCGTAGCTATGAGCCAAACACTCCCCAGTACGTGCGTATTATCGTTTACAAGGTCCATAGGCTTCTGCACTGCTTCTCTGCATCGAGACTGGGATCGGTTCCTTGGCTTTTGTTGGGGGCAGATAGGCGCCCCTTGAGACCAAGACGTCTGAGAATTCTTGACGTAGAGCATAGACCCTCGTAGGAACTCGACAGTGCCTCGTGCCATTTGCAAAGCAACATTCGTTTGTGCGTCTGTACCCGACTTAGCTGTCGAAGAACGGCTACAAACTTTGTTGTCCCACGTCTCAGGTGTGCTGGCGACGGGAGACTGCAACAAGAACATCCACCTGTGGAAGCCTCACGAGAGCACGTGGCACGTAGACCAGCGTGCCTTCACGGGTCACACGGCCTCGGTGGAAGACATCCAGTGGTCTCCCAGCGAAGCGACGGTCAGTTGCTTTCTGCGCAGTTCGGTCTGGTGATGCATGGAGGGGGCACCGAAAGGGTTTGCAAGATTTAATTTCATGGTTTTAACGAGCTCACTTGCGCTCGAGACAGTTTTCCTGGAGACGATTTCTTGTCCCCCAAATTAATTGAGTGGTAAATGAAACGACAGTACTGCTCTGGTACCAACAGGGTATTATGGAAACACTCTCGCTTGCTCCGGTCCACAAAAAAATATTTGTGTTACGATTCTGGGGAAAATTGGGCAGTACAGTGGTATCTCGTTGATACAATTCGGCATAATACGTTTTTTTTTCTTTCCCGGCCAACATCCCATAGCAGCAATGTATTTTGATACGGACAATACAACCATATTTTTGCTTGAAATCAGATAATAAGACTCCGAAAACAAGTTCTCACGGGCATTTAAAAAAAAAAAAACATATGCCTTTACATTCCAGCATACTGAAATCACAAGTTCGAGTCACATTCTAATGAGCCACGAACGGCCCGTTGCGCGGCCACGGCATGAGAACCACAGTTAACGCTGGGTTGTTCCAACATGACCGCCCACTCGGGCGTTGCTGTTCGCCATCAAGTGGAAAGTAGCGCACTTTGGTTTCACGTGGCTGGGTGTGCGTTGCGCCCGGTAGGTAGCGTTGGCGGTGTTGGGCGCCTCTTGCGCAATTTTCTCCGTGCATTTTCTTCCGTTTTTCTGAGTGCGCTTTGGCTCGCTTTGTGTGTTCAGTGCCTCGCTGGTTTGTTTGTTCTCTGGTGCTTCTTCTCCGGTGTCAAAAACGTGAAGCATCATGAAGCAAAACGTGCATCAACGTGAAGCAAGACGACGACACACAAGGGCTCAGAGACGACTGCGGGGATCGTTGTGCGGTAACTGTAGGCGACGCGCTCGAAGCGTCGGACACTCTTTGGGCTTTCGTCACAAACGCCGAGCTGGCCGACCAAACTGCGGGTCTTTTTTTTAACTTTCAAAAGAACTTGTTTATCGATATTGAAAAGAAGAAAACCCAAGCCAAAGCGACCGACTATTTCAAGGCTGCGGAATAAAAGCAAGTTTCTCTCCGGGTATGCATATTTTTTACATTTTTAAGCTCAATTTGGATAATACGATTTTCGGGTAATACGTTTTATTTTTCGGTTCCCGTGAAAAACGTATCAACGAGATTCCACTGTACTTCAAGCTCCCTCGAATGGGTAAGACGCCTCTTTTAGAGAAGTCTCCGAATTGTCTTCCGTCTCCCTTCAAAGCGGCGACTGCTGACCCGATGGTTGGGTTTAAAAGTACTTATTCTTAGGCTAGCTGGTGATGAACGTTTTGAACCATGGTTAAAGGCGCTAAAAAGGCGAACACAAATGTTTGTCTTCTTTCTTGTGTTCGTCTTTTTTAGCGCTTTGAACTATGGTTTAAAAGATGATTGAGTTCTCGGTTCTCTGCGTTCCATAAGAAAGATTGGTCACTACATGTTCTTACTAGATGCTGTCAGTGAATGGTGCACAGTACGCTTGCGTACATCCACAAGCTTGTCTGTTTTTGCTTCATGTGGTCTCGCATGAAGGTGGATGTGTCTAGAATGGTGCGGTGCACTGAGAATCCGACGGACCATATGTAATTTATATTTCGTTGTTAGTTTATGGTAGGTGCCTGTAACTGACCACCTGCAGTGCTGTTTCTCTTGGTGGCCAGGGTTTACTATAACTTACCGTAGTCTCCACTTAGTCAATTAATGGCCATAAGGAAAAGCCTCTGTCATTCCCTTTGCCGTTTCCATCGTGCCACTTTGTCTTTTAAAGATGCGTAATTATGGGAACAGGCTGCTGCGGCGGCTACGCATCCCGGAAGGTTGAGGTCAGAGCTGCAAAAGTTCTCAGGGTACAGCATTCCATAATGTCTGCTCCAACTGGGAAGTCGTGCCTTCTGATTGGCTAGGGTGGGCCATCTCTGAAGCTGAGAGTAAAAAGCAAAAAGCTACGGGCAACATTCACGCAGGAGTTCTGAACAGCCGATTTGCCAGCCAGTGAGAAACGACCCTGTTAGGTTTGCCCGCCTCGCTTCAATTGCGCAAGATTGTCAATGACCGCAGGGCTGCAACGCGGTTCAGAACAGATTTAATAGTTTGCGAACATTTGTTGGCTCTGGATCGTGGGCCGAGTTAATTTAACACCTTTTAAATAAATCGTAAAGGTCCGCTTTGCATGGCACAATCCTGTAATTCATTATAAAAGTGTGGTTGCGTGGTGGATTTGTTATAGAAATATATTTACAGTGAAAACTTTTTAGAAGGTACCAAAAATAAAACTAAAGCTTTCAGCAACTCAAAAAGGAGTTGATGCCTTTTTCGGGTCAAAGTGAAAGAAATGTCATTGGACCATTATGGAATGTAGGACGTTTGATTTTGTGAAAACAGAAATGGTAGGAAAGAGAACCATTTTGACTTTGCTCTCGGTCCCTCTTCTGCCCAATAAAATTCCAAAATAATTCATAAGATTGTTTTTTTCTTTTTCTCTTTAACTTGAAAAAGGCATAGCTCCCTCTCGAGCTTAACTTTTGGTTTTTGTTTGTAACTATTGATTTTGGCAATTCTTTTCCTTTCAACATTTCTGCACAACCGATCCACGACCCAACCTCCCTTTCATTGCGAGTTACAATGTTACAGCGTGCGAAGCTGACGTTTGCCACTTTATGTGGAGCGAACTAGATGCATTGGACCGCGCCATTGACGCGGTCGGGGAATGGAAGGTATGCTGGCTGTAGAAAGGCGGCCGTCGTCCACCCAGGTGCTTGCGTCGTGTTCGGTGGACCGCTCGATCCGGATATGGGACGTGAGGGCGGCACCTAACAAGGCGTGCATGCTGACGACGGCAGACGCCCACGAGGCGGACGTCAACGTGATCAGCTGGAACCGGCTGGAACCGTTCCTGCTGTCGGGCGGAGATGACGGCTCGGTCAAGGTCTGGGACCTGCGCACGTTCCAGGCGAGTAGCTGCTGCCCTTCCTTTGGGATCGGTTAAAGGGAGGACACCACCCGAAAAGGTCAACTTCTGAGCCCTGGAATTAATTACGAATGAAATTTGCAGTACTATATAACTTGCAATTGCAAGGCAGAATACAGTGCAAAGTTTCCTTTGTGTACATAAATTGTGAAATAAATTATAGTCAATTTTACCAGGAACACGTGGACATCGCTTAGGAAAACTGTCATTAGAAATCTAATGTAACACCCAACATTTTTCTTCACTAGATACGCAGCAGAATGCCTAGAGAGTGCAACTGTGAAGACAAAATTTCAGAAAAGTAATTTATTTTATGCTAGCATCGCGCTTAAAAATTCACATACATTTTTTCCTTTTATGTAGTTGACAATATTTTAACATATTTTATAAAAGTCATCCTCAAAGTAAAAGAAACAATTCCACAATTGCGTTGCCCATTATATTTCAGTTAGGAAAAACAATGAGTGAGGCTTTCCTTTTGTCTCGTTACCAAACGATAGTTTTCCTAAAGTGAAATTTATTACAAAAAGTGGGATGGAGAAAAACGCGTTCGAAGTGCTCAAACCCCTTCCTTTTCTTTAGCATTGGTGGACCGAAAATAATTTATTAAAAAATGACTATGCAGTCTAAACATATGAAACTTTCTGGGAATACTCTCTAGATGTTAATGGATATAAATATACTAGCATTTTTCAAAGTCAACGTTTTTTTGCAGAAATTTTGGTGTCTGGGTAGTGTCCCCACTTAAAGAGAAAGACATCGTAGACGCCCTAATTCTGTGTATAAAGTCATAATCGCTCGAGATACACCGGGCGTCCACGAGAAGGGGGAACCGTGTTTTTGGCCCGCATAAGTAAAATGTGCGTTGCGGCATGTTATAACACCGTGAGAATGCGATGCTGGCAGTTGGGATGGAATGTTTGAAAACGTGATGTTATGTGTGTCGAAAGATAATGAAGAAGAACTAAATTTATCTACGAGCCGACGTCCACCTATATGGGTGAAAACGCTTGTGAACAGAAAGGAGCATATTGTTTTCTTGCCAAGGAGCTTTTTTTCGCAAGAATCATTCTTAAGGACGCTCACCGTGTCATTTCTTGTTTCGACAATATTAGGCTCAGGTGGTCGTCTTTCCCTTATCTTTTGATTCAAGTAACATCATGTTCTCAAATTTTCCCACTCTGTTCCAGCCGCTAGCGTCACATTCTGACGGAGTTAGAGCTTTTTGCAATGCACAGTTCTTTTATACGGGCTGAAAAGCGCCATTGTCTTTTCTCGTGAATGTCCGGTACTTTAGCTCGGTACATGTATAGATAAGCGCGTGTGCACCAAAAACCAAAGACGAAAATAACAAACACGTACAATATATGTGCACAAAGTTTAGCGGGGACATTTTCGCACTATAGTCTGTTGCAACTCAAGAAGGTAGGGCCAGTGGAAAGTAAGGCCGGGGAGGAGGAAGCTGACGAAATGCTAAAGGGAGGAGAGTGTCCCTCTCCTCTCCAGCGTTCCGCCTGCTTCCTCCTCCCCGGTGTTCCTTTCCCTCACCCTACCTTCTTGAGTTGCAATGGACTACAGATACAGCTGCAACTTAACAATGTTTTTGTAAAATTACGTGCTCAAAGAGCCAACACGAGCCCTACTGACACTATTCTGCGATTGAAAGAAAGGGCTAGCTTGGAAAGGTGATGCTGGGAGAGCATGGTCGTAAAGTGAGTTTTACATTTATATGCTTTGACTGTTGAATAAGTCCGCGGTCTGAACATGTTCCGTCAATGTGCCAGCAACAGTGCCGAGTGGGAATAGACATATCTTAACGACGATCCCGCTCTGTGCTTGCGCGAGCACTTTACATACTTTGCTTTACTTTTAATGTATGTGCTTGCGAAACCGAGGCTACGGCTTTAGCAGGTTCTCGTATCGTACAGTCAAAACACTTTCCAAAGCAAGGCACCGGTGCCATAGCCCTTGCTCCCCTATCTCCGTGAGCCAAACCAGGGAATACGAAGCTATGCCCTTGCACTTGCTACTTCCTTAGAATTGCCGACGCGATGTGATGCGTCACCAGACTAGCAATCTTTGGCAGCGAAGGAATTAAGGTTAACATATTCGGCAGCAAAAAGATTGACGTCGAGATTGACCCCAGAAGCTCGGCGTCTCTTCCGGCAGAGCGGGAAGCCCGTGGCGACCTTCAAGCACCACCTGGCGCCCATCACGTCGGTGGAGTGGCACCCTACGGACGGCACAGTGTTCTTGGCGAGCGGCAGCGACGACCAGCTCACGCTCTGGGACCTGGCCGTGGAGAGGGACGGGGACGCGGAGAGGCGACGGGTGCGTCCGGGGACGCAGAGGAGGACGCAGCGCTGAGGGGCTGCCGCCGCAGCTCCTCTTCATCCACCAGGGACAGAAGGAGATCAAGGAGGGACACTGGCACCCCCAAATGCCCGGCGTCATCGTCAGCACGGCCCAGAACGGCTTCAACGTGTTCCGGACTATCAGTGTCTGAGCGGACGCGCTCCGGGAGCGAACAGTGGGCTCCTCGCGGTGCGGCGGAACAGCGGTGCGTGGAACACGTCTTCTAGGAGAGCGCTTACCACGCCCAAAAAGTGGTCTCTCGATTTCCGCACGACGATCGTCCTAGAAGTGTCATGCCGTCATAGCAGCGGCGATGTATGTGGCAGATGCCTGTAAGTCGCGCGAGTAAGGGCAATTATAGGTAGAAGCGGAGATAGAAGGAGACGACAGTGTGCAGGAATATGTGAGCACAGAGCTCTGGTCGGATTGATTAGCAGGCAGACGCAAAGACAGCTGAATTTGTCTCCACTCACTGTTCGAACATGAATGCCGATGTTCATCGTTGAAACGCGTTCAAACAGCGAGTGGAGAGAAAGGCAGCTCGTGTTGAGTCTGCCCCTAATCATTCCAACCACGGCCCGGTGCTCGGACGTTGCTGTACACTCTAATCTCCTCCTCTTCCTCAGTGTATATCCCTATGCTCTGTTCATCCCTACACTCCGTCTCACTAAAACCGCGCCGTACAGCCAAGGCTGACGTGGAGAGAGCATGTCCCAACCTTTTCAAGAGGAGGGAAAGGAGGAACAGGGGGAGGCTGGGATCCCCAGCTTTTCTCTCCTGTTCCTCCTTTCCTCCTCTTGAAAGCTTGGGACACGCTCTCTCTATACCCTGCAGCCTTGGCTGTACTGCACGGTTTTAGTGAGACAATGTGTTAGCTCGCAGGGCGATGGAAGCTGTGCACACTCCGGACCATTCGGCCGCATGCTTTTTATTGCCCGGACCCGCTCTCTGCACGGGGAGAGTGATCACGCGACGAGGGATCAACAAGTGCACAGCTTCTGTGGCCCCGTCAAGTTAGCGGTGGATGGTGTGTGAAGGTAGACAGTGTTACCGTGGCGGTCGCCACGTTGAATTCCAATGTGCGGCGCAACTTCTCTCCGTACACGTTTGCAAGCAGTCACGCTTTGAAAGTGGTACTGGCTACTGTCGGTGGAAAATGCTTAGAGACGATTCACTTAGTTTTTGTGTACCGCTTTGATATGATTGAGCCGATCCAGAGTTGCCGCACTCTCGGCACGGGTACAGAGTGTAGATGTAAGGGTTGCAAGAGAGGAATTGCATTGTTCGGCCCTGGCGCCAGCCAGAGTGGATGTTTTCTATGCCCCCTCGCTCGAACGGCATTTGAATGTAAGAGATGGAGACTCATCTTTTTGGATTGTTGTTTTTCACACTGGACCAGAGCGTGCGTACATGGTTTTTTCACACATTGGGCGACTTCAGACTGTTGAAACGTTTCCTTGCTCCCGCATCGCAGTTTTGGAGCCTGCTCTTGCTCGCATTAAGATGGCGTTTGAGACTCGCCACTTGTTGTTTGCCTGTTGTCACACTTCCCACTTCACACTAGTGTTGAGGAGCTTGTCTGTGGCAAAGATTATTTGCCTGCACCCCCCCCTCGCCCTTCACCTTCTGCACATGTACGGCACCCTGGTATCCAGGATTCCCGGGTGGGGAGGGAACTAGATTGACGAATGAATAAATTATCCCCAACACATTGCAGACTGGTCTCGGCTGTTATGGGAAGTAGTACCTTGGGTTCCAAACGACCCTTGGAACCGAGGGGAGTTCGACGTGGCACCCAACAAAGTAAATTAGACTTTGGACGGAGCTAGGTTCGTCTGTCATAGTATGGCAACCCCAGCTCACTCCGTGCGCGAGAAAGTTTATCCAGTGCATTGCGACACGAGCCTGGGGTCTATAACCTACCTTGGACAGTAGCGGTACACGACTGCTTGCTGGTACGATCCTTGTCCAGATTGGAGCCGGGATCCCTGGGTACGACAGTGCAAACGTTAGCTCCACATGCTCTCAACTACCGTGCACCAACGCTCGGCCACAGGTTCCCTTACGGCAGCGGCACTTCCCAGCTACATGTATAGTCGTGCTGGACGTTCTCTTGCAAGGTGTACGAGGTAGGAATGTGCGAATATTTCTTCAAATTGAATAGTGCAGTGTCATCCTTAGCTCCTCCAACACTGCAGATTCGGCAAGTCCTGGGTTTTCTTTGCACCGTGAAGGATACAAATGACGCAGTGCTGTTCGATTTGACCTGCTATAAATTGGTTTCATGAACTGGCCTTAGATTCCAAGTAAGCCGTGGAAGCCATGCTGGCAAACCTGCTTCATTGTTATCTCCATCGCTTTGCACGTCTACCATCGTTTGTTTGCATCACTCGTGGTTTTGGTATTACTCAAGTCCTAGATTCAGAAGTTCCGTCAGGCGGGCCCGCCGCCGAAACTTCTAATTCACTAATGCGTAAAAACCTCGCTTATTCCAGCTTTTTTTTTTTACCCATCAGTCACAATCATGTTAAAGAGGTTCACCAACATGGCCGCCAGAACCACATTAGCCTTCGATTGATGCGTCATTCTCATGTCAGTCACTGTTATCATTCAAGTGTAAGGCACCTGATCCACTCTATATTTCATTTCACCTTAAAGGGATACTACAACGAAATTTTGGCGCTTATTTCATGGTCTATTCGTGTCTCAAGGAGCAGTATCACATCAGATCGCACCAATCTCTCGTCGAAAAAGACACTAAAAGGAATTTTAAAACAGATTAAACGATTAGCAAAGAGCAGCTGGTGGATGTCGCCAACGCCTCGTTTGTAATGCTCGTCTAGGAACCTTGACAGGTAGTGACGGTAACTGTCTCACCTCCGGTCACCACGAAAGAAGAGGGAAGGAGGAACTCTCCTCTCCCAAGAAGTCGCTATTGTCCCTCTTCAAGATTATAGAAGATTAACCCGTCGCTCAAAATTCGTACAACAGCAGCTTTGGATTAAGTTGCGGTGGTCGATCACTGGCGTGATTCGGCCGCTCGGTGGCTGGAACGGCCAGGACATCCTGTCAACGTCAGTTTTGCCGCAGCTTTGCTGGTCCCGAGACAATCTATGTCACGATTGTGGCGAATGTCACATGCTCTCCGCTGGCTGCTCTCCGAGCACTTGCGCGGAGTGGACCGTTCATGACGAAAAGTACACCCATCAGGCTGAAAATACAAATGTCCAGTTGTTATTTACGGATATTCTGGGTCATAGTCAGCATATTTGTGAACACGAGGGGTATATTTCAAATTTCGTTCAAGTATCGCTTTAAAAAGACTGGCAGCCTCCAAATTGTTTTTTCATCTTTTTCCCAGACAATTTATTATGGTGTCATAACACTACCCAATCAATATATTGCTAGAGTGTCACATATATTTTTAATAAGGTAGAAAAATGCAGCTGCTTGAAATGGAAACCGGACTGGGAGGAGGAAGAAATATAGAGGAGAAAGACACCAAAAGTCGCATGGCTATGCAACTTTTTTTCTTTTTTTGATCAACATATTTTTAGTTCTTTAGGAGCCACAAAAAATGGGTATCATAATTTATGTTCATTTCTAGTATTGAGTGTGCACTCAATGACCGACTTTTGTTACCTTTGGTGGTTGTTCTAAACCATAGAAAACCGCACATGACCACGAAGAAGAGAGTGAGTGCGACTAAAACCGGCCAGTTCTCGATCGGCGGTTCTCGGGTGGAAGAGAAAACTAACTTCGAGGCCGCAAAATGTGTTCTGGGTAGTTGGGCTCTTGCATGTCATGTACAAATAAAAACCTTGGCGAGCAGAAATACCCTGTCAGTGTCCCTTTAAAGGCCGACGTACAACCAAGGTTTTCTGCAGGGAAGATAATCCTCATAGCGGTCTCCTCTCCTAAGCTGCGAGAGGAGCCAAGTTGAGGCAAAGTAAAAAGTGGAGAGGGTATGGGAAAGGAGGCGGCGGGCAAAAGTGGGAAGCGGAAAGTGAACATCGGCCTTTAAGGCGCATTGCAGCGAAGGCTACACGCGCAAGCTCCTTACTCCAGGATGCGCCTCGGCTGGACGAACTCGCATAGCTGCCACAACTACGAGCTTCTAGCTCTCGTCATAATGCACATTTCAAGACGGCAGTCTCGATGCAACGCACAGCTTGGACGCGAGCATTCATTCATTTGGATTCAGGGCTAGTCGGTCTGTTGGAAAACGTCCGGTGTTAATGCTCCTTGAAGTCAAGGGCTTTAATCAGGTAAGTGCCTCGTGCAGATGGCGTTTTATTACCACTGAAAATGGAACACATTCCTGTTTGTTGTATGAAAGGGATGGTGCCAACGAAGTATTATATTTTCTATTGGAGCCTTTAGCATAACTAGAGCTCTGGCATAACAGAAGTTGTGCGACTGTTTGAGCTACCATATGGCACTGAATTCTGTAAATGGTGTGAGACTTTTTCTATGTGGCTATTGCGATCTTGAATGGTTGAGCTTCCGGCATGCAATAAAACTTCTCTTGCTCTTGCCACACCACTGAAAAGTGTTCACGTTTCAACTGCACGTCACCCTTGTGTCGCCTCTCTTAGATATTCTTGAATTGTTCCTGGTTGTAATGTCAATTCTTTTTATTTTGGTCCCACAGACCAAATATGTGAACTTTGTAGCAGGAATGAGGGTGAGCAGGAAAGGTCTATAGAACCCTTTCAACAAACTGCACTCCTCTCCTCAATGTTTTGAATATAGGGGAACAGGCAACACCGTGAAACATTTGTTTAGTTGCTTGGAAGCGACCATGATGTGTTGGCCTGTGAGTGTGTCCCACATGCCACTGTGCAGAACTTCCACATCTTCAAGAAGGGGCCATGTTCTATAGCCTGCCACTGTCTCTTCGAAAAACTACTACAGCAATCCGGTGTACAGCACTTGACGGAGTTCCATAAATAGCAGTGGTTCATGTTTGTGCAGCATTTTGCAATTTCAGGACACAGAGAAAGCACGATAACAAAACGAGGTACATGTCGACTTTGTGGTACGTTTGCACAGTTTTCTGTGTGTTCTGGATCCGCAGTGGTAAGAGGGAAGGAATTGAGCTGCTTCCAGGATATGCTGAGCGGACCGGTCCCAGAATTCCCCACTCTGCGTGGTGCAATGCGGGATGCACGAGAGACCTCGTGGGGTTTTCCCGAAAGGTTCATTGCACTCAAAGCAAGGAACACTACTTTTACACCGAGGAAGGCACTGCAGAGACGAGGCTACAGAAAAAAGCTTTGTTGTTACACACAACGACACAAAGGTTATTCACGGCCTCAACGCCAACAATGATGCATGAAACGGGAACAGACCGTAGAAACCCGGGCGTAAACAAAACGGAGGAATGCAATGTCAGGAAGCCGAGAGAGGTGGGCGGACAGCGTCTTCACTTCGTCACCTTCTTCTTCTTGGGCTTGCAGTACCGCGCTTCGATGTTGTCAATGAGGCTGTTGAAGCTCTCCTCCCGCGCGCGCTGCCGCTTGCTGATGGCTGTCGCGAGGTCCTCCATCCCGCCGCTCTCCTTGACCTCCTTCGCCTCCGCGAGGCAGCGGTCACGGCGTGCGTTCCGCTTCTTCTTTGGCTCTTTTGTGAACTTGGGGTACGCCTCAACCTCCTCTTTGGCGATGAGGTCGTTGAGAATTTCGCGGTAGCGGTCCTCCTCGTCGAACTGGTACCCTGTGAGGAATAGAGCAGAGAAGAGGTGGTTACCGAGTGAACAACCAGGGTGTAAGGCAGTTAATTGAAAAAGTTCAAGTAACAGCAATTGCGATGTGGGAATGAACGGGGTATAAAGTAGTTAATCGAAAGTGCTTAAGCTACTGCGGCTATAGTTTGTTTTGCTTTATGTGTGAGCGGAGCTACAAGCACGAGCATCTTGCCCTGAACGATGCTTGCTTTGCACAAGTGCACATGCTAGGCAGGGATGCTAAAAGCCCCAAAGCTCACTCTTGTAGTTTATGCACACGCTCGCTCTTAAAGGGATGCTGACAGGGTTGTTATGCTCGCCAAGGTTTTATTTGTACATGACGTATGAGAGCCCAACTACCCAGGACACAATTGGGAGCTCGAAATTCGTTTTCTTTCCGCCGAAAACCGCCGATCGAGAACTGGCCGGTTTGAGTTCCGCTCACTCTCTTCTTTGTGGTCATGTGCTGTTTTCTATGGTTTAGACACAACCACCAAAGCTAATCAAAGTCGTGGGTCATCAAAGGCAAACACTCAGTACTAAAGATAGAAAAAAATATGATGCACATTTTTTGTGGCTTCTAAAAAAAAACTGCAAATGCGTCAATTAAAAAAAAAATTGTACAGTTACGTGATTTTAGGTAACTTTCTTCGTCCCCTAGTCTAGTTTCGAGCAGTTGCGTTTTACTCATTAGAAATACATGGGACATTAGCAAAATAATCATTGGGTAGTCTTCAAACACCATAATAAATTGCCCGTCCAAAAATAACAATTTTTGTTTTTGGAGGTGTCAGTGTCTTTTTAAAGTGAGTGCACGTGAAGGTTGCTGTGGCAAGCTTGAAATAGACATTTTGCTGAATACCTCTAGCACCAAGGGGAATTCTGGGAACATAGAAACATATGCTCGCTTTGACATTATAAAAGATGTGAAGTAAATTGTCAAAATAAAGAGGCTTGGAATGTAGCACATAAGAAGTTGCCATTTGTTATAGGTGTTCACTTTTGAACTGTTACTACTGCAGACTCCAGCATGTGCAGCGCGTGCAGCTACACTCGCAGCATGCGTGTTGGTGAATAAGTAAGTCAGAAAAAAGGTACTCTACATTGCAAGTGCTTGCTTTTGAGATTTGGCAGCACACCAGCTTGCATTCGCACACATCTTTTTTGGCCACCCCAGTGAACCCATTTCGTGAACATTTCGGGAGCCACATGATGATGACAAGTGAGTACCTGCCACAAGTTTCCTTCCAGTAAACTCGCGAGACACGTTCGCGCATTATTTTGTCGTCTACCGCCAACTTTCCGAAACTTTCAAAATGGCCGCCTGCACCGAAAGTGAGTGGACCTCCCGGAGATAACGAAATACACATCCATACCTATGAGACACTCGCTGATGGCATCAAAGTCTCCTTCATGTTCCTCGTAGTACTTCTTGAGATCCTCGATCTCCTCCGGTGACCCTTGTAGGTCAGCATGAACTTGTCAATGTCGGCCGTCGTGATGTTTGGGAAGATGAGCCTCCAATACGCACTCCAATCCTTGTTGTCGGACAGGTCTTCGTCGTCATCGACACAGCCCGTCTCGTCGTAGACCGCTCGCTTCTCGCTGTCCGAAAGAACTACGTAGACTTTCGACAGCACCTGAAATTTCTGCGTGGCAGCTTGTTTCTGCACGGCGTTGACACGGTCTGGGTGCATCAGCAGTGACAGTCGACGGTAGGCCTTTTTGATGGCGGTTGGAGAGGCGTCCTTCGGTACGTCCAGGAGTTTGTATATGTCGGTCAACCCGAAGATGCGCTCACAGTCCGCCAGTAGACCCATGTCTTTGCTTGATACGGGGTCACGAGAAAATTTTGTAAACTTTTACGAAAAGAGGCACCCACGGCTACAACAGCCGCTGTGAAATGGCTCTGGCCGCTGTTTCGCGCGAAATTTTGCTTTGATGCGGTTGGCGATGCGGATTGCTGGGTCTAACCGTGATCCCTGCGAGTTAAAAGAATTTATGAAAATATTACAAATTATTTTGAATTTATACGTTTCGGCGACAAATGCTATAGGTGAACCTCACTGTCGAATGATTACAAGTATAATGAATATATGATAGTGTTAACCTACTTAGTCGACTGTGACGAAGGCCTTGACGAAGGGCCCGTGTTGGCTACTTTCGTTTTCGGTTGATTTCGGTTTGTGTTCATTGCGTTTACATGGCTTTTAGAATTAGTTCTGGCTGGCATCAACCTTGATTTATATTTTGCTTTAAAAAGTTGGCGCCCGATTCAATTAATCACACCTCGCACATTGCGAGATGACGTATTAAGGACAAGCGGCGCATATTCGAACAGTATGCTGAGACGGCAGACCGCAAGAAAAATGGCACCGTGATGGAGATTATTATCGACTGCCGGAATTCTCAGCTACAATCAGCGCCATTCGTTGAATGTTTTTTTGTTTTGCTTTTTGGAGAACCCGCGCTCGTTAACGCCCCTAGACTGTGACGTCACCCCCTGACGTCAACGAGGCTATGACGTCATGAAGCATCGGCGGCTCGTGTGTCGTCATTCCTGACGTCACACCGCGCTCCGCATCTTTTTTACTTGGTGGGAAGAGCAGCCGTTTCATCTCTCGAAGGAGTGTGATGCCTTCGGACTCGCAGCGGCGCAGTTACTCGTGGAGAAGCGTTGAGAGGTAGAACCTTGGTTTAAACTAGGTGTCGTCGACTGGCAGGTCCAATGTTGACTAGTTTCGGGTATTTTCGGCTGGTTGGAGGATAGAGGAGCCTGGTCCGGGCAATATTCGTCGGCAAAGGTCAAAGAGTGTTCGCTTCGGAGTTTGACCTATAAGTTGACCCCTCTCGTGAATCACCGGCGAAAGTGCCCCAATTTTCAGGTGAGAGTTTATTTCGATTATCATGAGTCTATTTAGTAGATGGTGATTAGCGGGTTTTGTCTGCTCAACTATTGCACTGGGCTGTGTAGTTTGCGCTGGTGTTGATGCCAAAACTGATACGAACTATTCTGCACGTACGCATAGGTACTTCAGCGTAGAAAGCGCTATTGGCTGACAGCATCCTAAAATCGTGCCTTCGTCTTTGTGGTTCGATCAATGCGCCGGATTGCATCAAATATTAAAGGGAATTGCGTTTCATGCCTACAAATTTAGTCTTGCAGTGAGATAACAACTTGCGCAATCGGATTCATCACTTATTTTTATTTGGTACATTGTGGTTTTGTTTTAATACTGACAATTAAATTTCAGCTTACACGTTCCCGCATTATTTATGTAGTTTTTTTAAAGTTAAGCACCTATGCATCTATTGAAGGAGTGACAGTTAATTAGCAACTTTAAGCGTGACGCATTGTTTAAACTCTGGTCTGCCTTCATAAGCACAACGTACTTTGATAAAGTACGTTGCGATTCAACATTCTGAGGTCACGATCTATATTTTTATTTCTTTCAGTGTCGCATTGCAAAAGCTAATGCCGAACATTTTACATTATTCGTATTTAATATATATATTATATATGACTGTAGGTTACTCCTACCCGCCTATTAGACAATGTTATCAGAAGATTTACTTGGAAGAAAACACCTGTTCTGTACTTTATAATGTTGCAGGCGAGAAGCGCATTGTAAAGTTGGCTTTTCCACTCGACACTGCTGCATGCGGAGAAAAACACCTCTTGAGCGTACCGCGGAAGATATTTTCATTATCGACATTTTAATATACGTAAATGTCAGTATGTTACGTACTAGAACTCAAACGCATACTACGTCAATTTAAGTCATTGACATATGTTTGCAGTTTATGCAGTACAAGTAGTTATGAAATTGTTTCTGAGCCAGTAGCAGGACTTCGATGACAAAGTCAGATCAAGTTGGGAAAAAAACGCGGGCCAGCTGGTGAATGACATCCATATTGTAAACCTAAAACAAAAGAATAAAATGCAAAAAAAAAAAAGACGGACAGATTAATGAAGTTTTAAACACAGCTTTGAAGTCTCCTCAACAAAACATCGCCTTATATACACGCTCATACCTCCTTCGCAGATTCAAAAACACATCCTCGTCCTATAAAAATGGACAGCACACGAAAACCGAAACACGAAATCATAAACCCAAATTACGAACTTCTCCCCACACTTATCAACGTCAAACCCTGCAAAATACACACAAAAAAAAAAAAGAACACAATGTTTACACGTATAAGCTACACACCCAGGAAACTTTTCATTCTCTTATCAAGAGGCAAAGGATGTTGGCTAATACAATTTCCGGGGCTTATAATATGCATACTTTCTCTTAGAACTCTCCTACCTCATTATTCTCGGTAAGACCTCAATGCAAGACCTGAGTGCTCTTTCACTAGGGTTCGCAGTATTTACATTTGTCTTACATGTTTTGCAAGTTTGGAATTTGGTGCATTACCTTTCACCGTCCCTTCATTATCTAAATTGCGATCGTTTAGGCAACGGCCAGTCTGTCCTATGTAGGAAAAAAACCACAACACTGGGGACTACGTCATACACAACCTGTTTATCCCCAGACTCCGCGGGAACCCTGTGTTTTTTGTTTGGTTTTGTTTTTAGTACCAAAAAGCCGCCTTTGAAAAAGGCGTCAACGTTTCTAGCTCGTGTTGGGCTTTAAAAACTACGTTCACACCAAACGTCGACGCCACAGCTTTGATATTATGCGAAATGGCATGATCTCGGGTTTACTATAAACGTAAGATTTAAACCCTGTTTAAATTGCGTAACATTACTTCAAGAATTGTATTAAGGCAAACTTATTTATTTCCTGGGATATACTTTATTTTAAGTAATGAAAAAACAACAACTAAAGAATCACGCACGATCAAACAGAAAGTGGTAAAAATAACAAGCGCTGGGCTTTGAAAGATCTCTCGAAAACAACCTTACCACCGAAACATAGAATCGCTCTTCAAATACAATCGGCTAATAATAGCCACACCGACAGGAAATGAACGAAAAAACGAGCAAAGAACGGCGATAATAGAGTAAGTAGAAAGTGGACTGCTCTGTCGATTTATTACTTCGTACGCATTCGTCGAATGAACCCACGCAATCTCCGATGCGATCCCTTCGAAGCTTGTCGTCTCAAGCGACCGGAGACATTTCTGTAGTGCTTCTATTTATAACGCATCGTCCCAGCATCTCTGTTTTAGTTTCTCTCCCCCACCCCGCGAATCGATCATCCTTCGGTGCCTTCCTTCGGTGGGTCGTCTTCCCCAAAAGCGATGACGTCGTCGATATTTGCTCACACCCTCCACACCATGGCCCCCGCGACTCGTGAGGCGGGGCTGTACAGTTTGTGATGCAGCCCCCATTTGAAACGACGTTATGGTGAAGCGAAAGGTAAACGCCGCAGAGCAAAAAATAGCACGAAAACAAGGTAAAAGTGAAGGCCACATTCGATGCTAGTCTATCTTCGTTCCGACAGGTGGCGCTAGATTGAAGGCGATGAGTTTTATTGATCTGTGCTGTTCCAGTCCGTGTGCTCTTCGCGCAGCAGACGACATTTCGGATCTTTCGTTTCTTTTTCTGACTGCGCATACCAGTCAGTAGAAAACACCCTGCTATCGACCAATTTAATTAGCATCGTTCTTTCTCTTGAGAAAATAGAGGGATTTATGCCAAATTTAACTATAGCCGTTGGGCCACAACTGCACATGCAGATAGAGCAATGGCGTGTTACCTCTGCGTCAAAAACACAAAATGGAGGAGGAAAAATACCAATGAAAAATACTGTTTCCTGGTTGCCAGACCCTGAGGTGTGGTTGCTAGACTGTCTGCATCTTGAGTGGGCTGCCAAACTTTGACGCGAACTGGTGGTGCGCGCTTTGGTGGCCGAAAAACCTTTTCTCACTGCAAGAAGTCTGTTGTGGTAATCTTAATAACAACAAAATAGTATACATAATGGAAAGTTTAATTTTCTTTTTTTTGTTTTGTAAGAGCTTTTTTTATTTTCTTGGGAAATACATGTTAAAGTATTTCTAAAAACCACCGAAGAAGCAAATACATGGGCCGCTTTGCGACCGAGAAATTCGTTTTCTGAAGTATGGTTCTTGGAAGAGTTCAAGTTGAACAGTTTTAGTTTCCATCATTTGTAAGCTTTGTTTTCGTTGAACAATCCGCTAAAGCGTTCTCGAAAAAAAAAACACAAAACACACACACACACACACACACACACACACACACACGCACACACACACACACACACACACACACACACACACACACACACACACACACACACACACACACACACACACACACACACACACCAAAAGAAGCAAACGTTTAGACCTCCTTGCAACTGAGAAAGGCATTTTCCAAAGCAGTGTGTATAATTCGCTTTTACCCAACCTTGCTTCTAGTGCTGTCAGAATTTGACATCAAAGATATATTCCTAGGGTCAACAGTGAACCCCGAAAATAGAAACCGATCTCATCGACCAATCTTGGCTACGCCAGCCAACCTTGCTTCCAGTGCCATTTGCGTCTTGTAGACTAAAGTTATTCCGACGCGACGCATGCGCCGAACGCTTGGTGAGATCACTCTATTGGTGTTTCGGCCGTATCACTGACGTCACACGGTTAACTGCACATACCTTACGTTGAGTAGGAAGTGTTGGAACGACGCAGCTTCGAAACAACTTTAGATTGTGGCAACCCTGCGAATAGTCGAAAATAAAGTACTCTTGCTACTTCTGTTTACAAGTAACGACAGACCAATACAAATGACAAAGCACATTCCGCTGGAACAAAATGGCGGCATTCAGTTCAAACCTCTGCTGTGCGCCGCCATTCGCTTCCTAAAACCTGCACCGTCACGCAGTCGGCCCTTCAAAGGACATCGCTACTTGTAGGAAGCTCTCATCTAGGGACTTTAGTCGAAAAAGGTATCGTGGACGCCAAACGACTCCTTGTGGTCGTGTGTTCCATCCCATACAGTCAACGTCTTTTTTTTTTTTTTTTGGTACGTCTAAGAGACATTTACAGGATTTTGAATTGTTCTAGACCCAGAAGGGGCACGCGTTCTCTTTGGGATTCCACAGTAAAAAGACCAGTGCTGCAGGTCCACGAAGCGTACGTGGCAATCTGGTAGGGCGAGTGTAATAATTCAGTTTACTTACGAAACGTCGTTAAATTGTTTCAATACCCCATCCAATCTTTTGCAAGCGTCAAGTATTAACTAAAAAAATAAATATTTTTTTTTTGTTTAAATAACAATTTTGCATTTTGTTGAATAGACTAGTTGAATATGTTCCCTCATAAAAAAAATAGAAGTGTTAACAAAGGTAATTGAAAAGTCTTAGATGGGTAACAGTGTAACTGGAAGAAAAAAAAATGATGGGCTCACGGGCTCGCCAAAGTATGCACTTTATTCGCAACCTTTTTTCTATGGGGTTTAGGGTGATGCCATCCTTTCTAGTACCCGATGCCGACAACACAAGCTCACACGAAAAATAAAAAGAAGTCGTCG